>CAMPDV010007407.1:0-12761 GCA_946699065.1 Loxodes magnus
AAAAAGTGAAGAAGTAAAGTAAGAAAAGAAGAAAGAATATCAGTTTTAAGGAGTATGCTTTGAGAAATAACAAGAATTTAGAAAAGTGAAGAAGTAAAGTAAGAAAAGAAGAAAGCGTATCAGTTTTAAGGAGTATGCTTTGAGAAGTAATTAGTATTTGAAAAGTGAAGAAGTAAAGTAAGAAAAGAAGAAAGAATATCAGTTTTAAGGAGTATGCTTTGAGAAGTAATTAGTATTTGAAAAGTGAAGAAGTAAAGTAAGAAAAGAAGAAAGAATATCAGTTTTAAGGAGTATGCTTTGAGAAATAACAAGAATTTAGAAAAGTGAAGAAGTAAAGTAAGAAAAGAAGAAAGCGTATCAGTTTTAAGGAGTATGCTTTGAGAAGTAATTAGTATTTGAAAAGTGAAGAAGTAAAGTAAGAAAAGAAGAAAGAATATCAGTTTTAAGGAGTATGCTTTGAGAAGTAATTAGTATTTGAAAAGTGAAGAAGTAAAGTAAGAAAAGAAGAAAGAATATCAGTTTTAAGGAGTATGCTTTGAGAATTAATAAGAATTTAGAAAAGTGAAGAAGTAAAGTAAGGAAAGAAGAAAGAATATCAGTTTTAAGGAGTATGCTTTGAGAAGTAATTAGTATTTGAAAAGTGAAGAAGTAAAGTAAGAAAAGAAGAAAGAATATCAGTTTTAAGGAGTATGCTTTGAGAAGTAATTAGTATTTGAAAAGTGAAGAAGTAAAGTAAGAAAAGAAGAAAGAATATCAGTTTTAAGGAGTATGCTTTGAGAAGTAATTAGTATTTGAAAAGTGAAGAAGTAAAGTAAGAAAAGAAGAAAGAATATCAGTTTTAAGGAGTATGCTTTGAGAAGTAATTAGTATTTGAAAAGTGAAGAAGTAAAGTAAGAAAAGAAGAAAGAATATCAGTTTTAAGGAGTATGCTTTGAGAAGTAATTAGTATTTGAAAAGTGAAGAAGTAAAGTAAGGAAAGAAGAAAGCGTATCAGTTTTAAGGAGTATGCTTTGAGAAGTAATTAGTATTTGAAAAGTGAAGAAGTAAAGTAAGAAAAGAAGAAAGAATATCAGTTTTAAGGAGTATGCTTTGAGAAGTAATTAGTATTTAGAAAAGTGAAGAAGTAAAGTAAGAAAAGAAGAAAGAATATCAGTTTTAAGGAGTATGCTTTGAGAAGTAATTAGTATTTGAAAAGTGAAGAAGTAAAGTAAGAAAAGAAGAAAGAATATCAGTTTTAAGGAGTATGCTTTGAGAATTAATAAGAATTTAGAAAAGTGAAGAAGTAAAGTAAGAAAAGAAGAAAGAATATCAGTTTTAAAAAGTATGCTTTGAGAAGTAATTAGTATTTGGAAAGTGAAGAAGTAAAGTAAGAAAAGAAGAAAGAATATCAGTTTTAAGGAGTATGCTTTGAGAAGTAATAAGTATTTGAAAAGTGAAGAAGTAAAGTAAGAAAAGAAGAAAGAATATCAGTTTTAAGGAGTATGCTTTGAGAAGTAATTAGTATTTGAAAAGTGAAGAAGTAAAGTAAGGAAAGAAGAAAGAATATCAGTTTTAAGGAGTATGCTTTAGAAATAATAAGTATTTGAAAAGTGAAGAAGTAAAGTAAGAAAAGAAGAAAGAATATCAGTTTTAAGGAGTATGCTTTGAAAAGTAATAAGAATTTAGAAAAGTGAAGAAGTAAAGTAAGAAAAGAAGAAAGAATATCAGTTTTAAGGAGTATGCTTTGAGAAGTAATAAGTATTTGAAAAGTGAAGAAGTAAAGTATGAAAAGAAGAAAGAATAACAGTTTTAAGGAGTATGCTTTGAGAAGTAATAAGTATTTGAAAAGTGAAGAAGTAAAGTAAGGAAAGAAGATTGAGTTTCAGTTTTAAGAAGTATGCTTTGAGAAGTAATTAGTATTTGAAAAGTGAAGAAGTAAAGTAAGAAAAGAAGAAAGCGTATCAGTTTTAAGGAGTATGCTTTGAGAAGTAATAAGTATTTGAAAAGTGAAGAAGTAAAGTATGAAAAGAAGAAAGAATAACAGTTTTAAGGAGTATGCTTTGAGAAGTAATAAGTATTTGAAAAGTGAAGAAGTAAAGTAAGGAAAGAAGATTGAGTTTCAGTTTTAAGAAGTATGCTTTGAGAAGTAATTAGTATTTGAAAAGTGAAGAAGTAAAGTAAGGAAAGAAGAAAGAATATCAGTTTTAAGGAGTATGCTTTAGAAATTATAAGTATTTAGAAAAGTGAAGAAGTAAAGTAAGAAAAGAAGATAAAGTTTCAGTTTTAAGGAGTATGCTTTAGAAATAATAAGAATTTAAAAAAGTGAAGAAGTAAAGTAAGAAAAGAAGAAAGAATATCAGTTTTAAGGAGTATGCTTTGAGAAGTAATTAGTATTTGAAAAGTGAAGAAGTAAAGTAAGAAAAGAAGAAAGAATATCAGTTTTAAGGAGTATGCTTTGAGAAGTAATTAGTATTTGAAAAGTGAAGAAGTAAAGTAAGAAAAGAAGAAAGCGTATCAGTTTTAAGGAGTATGCTTTGAGAAGTAATAAGTATTTGAAAAGTGAAGAAGTAAAGTATGAAAAGAAGAAAGAATATCAGTTTTAAGGAGTATGCTTTGAGAAGTAATAAGTATTTGAAAAGTGAAGAAGTAAAGTAAGAAAAGAAGAAAGAATATCAGTTTTAAGGAGTATGCTTTGAGAAGTAATAAGTATTTGAAAAGTGAAGAAGTAAAGTATGAAAAGAAGAAAGAATAACAGTTTTAAGGAGTATGCTTTGAGAAGTAATAAGTATTTGAAAAGTGAAGAAGTAAAGTAAGGAAAGAAGATTGAGTTTCAGTTTTAAGAAGTATGCTTTGAGAAGTAATTAGTATTTGAAAAGTGAAGAAGTAAAGTAAGAAAAGAAGAAAGCGTATCAGTTTTAAGGAGTATGCTTTGAGAAGTAATAAGTATTTGAAAAGTGAAGAAGTAAAGTATGAAAAGAAGAAAGAATAACAGTTTTAAGGAGTATGCTTTGAGAAGTAATAAGTATTTGAAAAGTGAAGAAGTAAAGTAAGGAAAGAAGATTGAGTTTCAGTTTTAAGAAGTATGCTTTGAGAAGTAATTAGTATTTGAAAAGTGAAGAAGTAAAGTAAGGAAAGAAGAAAGAATATCAGTTTTAAGGAGTATGCTTTAGAAATTATAAGTATTTAGAAAAGTGAAGAAGTAAAGTAAGAAAAGAAGATAAAGTTTCAGTTTTAAGGAGTATGCTTTAGAAATAATAAGAATTTAAAAAAGTGAAGAAGTAAAGTAAGAAAAGAAGAAAGAATATCAGTTTTAAGGAGTATGCTTTGAGAAATAACAAGAATTTAGAAAAGTGAAGAAGTAAAGTAAGAAAAGAAGAAAGCGTATCAGTTTTAAGGAGTATGCTTTGAGAAGTAATTAGTATTTGAAAAGTGAAGAAGTAAAGTAAGAAAAGAAGAAAGAATATCAGTTTTAAGGAGTATGCTTTGAGAAGTAATTAGTATTTGAAAAGTGAAGAAGTAAAGTAAGAAAAGAAGAAAGAATATCAGTTTTAAGGAGTATGCTTTGAGAAATAACAAGAATTTAGAAAAGTGAAGAAGTAAAGTAAGAAAAGAAGAAAGCGTATCAGTTTTAAGGAGTATGCTTTGAGAAGTAATTAGTATTTGAAAAGTGAAGAAGTAAAGTAAGAAAAGAAGAAAGAATATCAGTTTTAAGGAGTATGCTTTGAGAAGTAATTAGTATTTGAAAAGTGAAGAAGTAAAGTAAGAAAAGAAGAAAGAATATCAGTTTTAAGGAGTATGCTTTGAGAATTAATAAGAATTTAGAAAAGTGAAGAAGTAAAGTAAGGAAAGAAGAAAGAATATCAGTTTTAAGGAGTATGCTTTGAGAAGTAATTAGTATTTGAAAAGTGAAGAAGTAAAGTAAGAAAAGAAGAAAGAATATCAGTTTTAAGGAGTATGCTTTGAGAAGTAATTAGTATTTGAAAAGTGAAGAAGTAAAGTAAGAAAAGAAGAAAGAATATCAGTTTTAAGGAGTATGCTTTGAGAAGTAATTAGTATTTGAAAAGTGAAGAAGTAAAGTAAGAAAAGAAGAAAGAATATCAGTTTTAAGGAGTATGCTTTGAGAAGTAATTAGTATTTGAAAAGTGAAGAAGTAAAGTAAGAAAAGAAGAAAGAATATCAGTTTTAAGGAGTATGCTTTGAGAAGTAATTAGTATTTGAAAAGTGAAGAAGTAAAGTAAGGAAAGAAGAAAGCGTATCAGTTTTAAGGAGTATGCTTTGAGAAGTAATTAGTATTTGAAAAGTGAAGAAGTAAAGTAAGAAAAGAAGAAAGAATATCAGTTTTAAGGAGTATGCTTTGAGAAGTAATTAGTATTTGAAAAGTGAAGAAGTAAAGTAAGAAAAGAAGAAAGAATATCAGTTTTAAGGAGTATGCTTTGAGAAGTAATTAGTATTTGAAAAGTGAAGAAGTAAAGTAAGAAAAGAAGAAAGAATATCAGTTTTAAGGAGTATGCTTTGAGAATTAATAAGAATTTAGAAAAGTGAAGAAGTAAAGTAAGAAAAGAAGAAAGAATATCAGTTTTAAAAAGTATGCTTTGAGAAGTAATTAGTATTTGGAAAGTGAAGAAGTAAAGTAAGAAAAGAAGAAAGAATATCAGTTTTAAGGAGTATGCTTTGAGAAGTAATAAGTATTTGAAAAGTGAAGAAGTAAAGTAAGAAAAGAAGAAAGAATATCAGTTTTAAGGAGTATGCTTTGAGAAGTAATTAGTATTTGAAAAGTGAAGAAGTAAAGTAAGGAAAGAAGAAAGAATATCAGTTTTAAGGAGTATGCTTTAGAAATAATAAGTATTTGAAAAGTGAAGAAGTAAAGTAAGAAAAGAAGAAAGAATATCAGTTTTAAGGAGTATGCTTTGAAAAGTAATAAGAATTTAGAAAAGTTAAGAAGTAAAGTAAGAAAAGAAGAAAGAATATCAGTTTTAAGGAGTATGCTTTGAGAAGTAATAAGTATTTGAAAAGTGAAGAAGTAAAGTATGAAAAGAAGAAAGAATAACAGTTTTAAGGAGTATGCTTTGAGAAGTAATAAGTATTTGAAAAGTGAAGAAGTAAAGTAAGGAAAGAAGATTGAGTTTCAGTTTTAAGAAGTATGCTTTGAGAAGTAATTAGTATTTGAAAAGTGAAGAAGTAAAGTAAGAAAAGAAGAAAGCGTATCAGTTTTAAGGAGTATGCTTTGAGAAGTAATAAGTATTTGAAAAGTGAAGAAGTAAAGTATGAAAAGAAGAAAGAATAACAGTTTTAAGGAGTATGCTTTGAGAAGTAATAAGTATTTGAAAAGTGAAGAAGTAAAGTAAGGAAAGAAGATTGAGTTTCAGTTTTAAGAAGTATGCTTTGAGAAGTAATTAGTATTTGAAAAGTGAAGAAGTAAAGTAAGGAAAGAAGAAAGAATATCAGTTTTAAGGAGTATGCTTTAGAAATTATAAGTATTTAGAAAAGTGAAGAAGTAAAGTAAGAAAAGAAGATAAAGTTTCAGTTTTAAGGAGTATGCTTTAGAAATAATAAGAATTTAAAAAAGTGAAGAAGTAAAGTAAGAAAAGAAGAAAGAATATCAGTTTTAAGGAGTATGCTTTGAGAAGTAATTAGTATTTGAAAAGTGAAGAAGTAAAGTAAGAAAAGAAGAAAGAATATCAGTTTTAAGGAGTATGCTTTGAGAAGTAATTAGTATTTGAAAAGTGAAGAAGTAAAGTAAGAAAAGAAGAAAGCGTATCAGTTTTAAGGAGTATGCTTTGAGAAGTAATAAGTATTTGAAAAGTGAAGAAGTAAAGTATGAAAAGAAGAAAGAATATCAGTTTTAAGGAGTATGCTTTGAGAAGTAATAAGTATTTGAAAAGTGAAGAAGTAAAGTAAGAAAAGAAGAAAGAATATCAGTTTTAAGGAGTATGCTTTGAGAAGTAATAAGTATTTGAAAAGTGAAGAAGTAAAGTATGAAAAGAAGAAAGAATAACAGTTTTAAGGAGTATGCTTTGAGAAGTAATAAGTATTTGAAAAGTGAAGAAGTAAAGTAAGGAAAGAAGATTGAGTTTCAGTTTTAAGAAGTATGCTTTGAGAAGTAATTAGTATTTGAAAAGTGAAGAAGTAAAGTAAGAAAAGAAGAAAGCGTATCAGTTTTAAGGAGTATGCTTTGAGAAGTAATAAGTATTTGAAAAGTGAAGAAGTAAAGTATGAAAAGAAGAAAGAATAACAGTTTTAAGGAGTATGCTTTGAGAAGTAATAAGTATTTGAAAAGTGAAGAAGTAAAGTAAGGAAAGAAGATTGAGTTTCAGTTTTAAGAAGTATGCTTTGAGAAGTAATTAGTATTTGAAAAGTGAAGAAGTAAAGTAAGGAAAGAAGAAAGAATATCAGTTTTAAGGAGTATGCTTTAGAAATAATAAGTATTTGAAAAGTGAAGAAGTAAAGTAAGGAAAGAAGAAAGAATATCAGTTTTAAGGAGTATGCTTTGAAAAGTAATAAGAATTTAGAAAAGTTAAGAAGTAAAGTAAGAAAAGAAGAAAGCGTATCAGTTTTAAGGAGTATGCTTTGAGAAGTAATAAGTATTTGAAAAGTGAAGAAGTAAAGTAAGGAAAGAAGAAAGAATATCAGTTTTAAGGAGTATGCTTTTGAAATAATAAGTATTTAGAAAAGTGAAGAAGTAAAGTAAGAAAAGAAGATAAAGTTTCAGTTTTAAGGAGTATGCTTTAGAAATAATAAGAATTTAAAAAAGTGAAGAAGTAAAGTAAGAAAAGAAGAAATAATATCAGTTTTAAGGAGTATGCTTTGAGAAGTAATAAGAATTTGAAAAGTGAAGAAGTAAAGTAAGAAAAGAAGAAAGAATATCAGTTTTAAGGAGTATGCTTTGAGAAGTAATAAGTATTTGAAAAGTGAAGAAGTAAAGTAAGAAAAGAAGAAAGAATATCAGTTTTAAGGAGTATGCTTTGAGAAATAACAAGAATTTAGAAAAGTGAAGAAGTAAAGTAAGAAAAGAAGAAAGCGTATCAGTTTTAAGGAGTATGCTTTGAGAAGTAATTAGTATTTGAAAAGTGAAGAAGTAAAGTAAGAAAAGAAGAAAGAATATCAGTTTTAAGGAGTATGCTTTGAGAAGTAATTAGTATTTGAAAAGTGAAGAAGTAAAGTAAGAAAAGAAGAAAGAATATCAGTTTTAAGGAGTATGCTTTGAGAAATAACAAGAATTTAGAAAAGTGAAGAAGTAAAGTAAGAAAAGAAGAAAGCGTATCAGTTTTAAGGAGTATGCTTTGAGAAGTAATTAGTATTTGAAAAGTGAAGAAGTAAAGTAAGAAAAGAAGAAAGAATATCAGTTTTAAGGAGTATGCTTTGAGAAGTAATTAGTATTTGAAAAGTGAAGAAGTAAAGTAAGAAAAGAAGAAAGAATATCAGTTTTAAGGAGTATGCTTTGAGAATTAATAAGAATTTAGAAAAGTGAAGAAGTAAAGTAAGGAAAGAAGAAAGAATATCAGTTTTAAGGAGTATGCTTTGAGAAGTAATTAGTATTTGAAAAGTGAAGAAGTAAAGTAAGAAAAGAAGAAAGAATATCAGTTTTAAGGAGTATGCTTTGAGAAGTAATTAGTATTTGAAAAGTGAAGAAGTAAAGTAAGAAAAGAAGAAAGAATATCAGTTTTAAGGAGTATGCTTTGAGAAGTAATTAGTATTTGAAAAGTGAAGAAGTAAAGTAAGAAAAGAAGAAAGAATATCAGTTTTAAGGAGTATGCTTTGAGAAGTAATTAGTATTTGAAAAGTGAAGAAGTAAAGTAAGAAAAGAAGAAAGAATATCAGTTTTAAGGAGTATGCTTTGAGAAGTAATTAGTATTTGAAAAGTGAAGAAGTAAAGTAAGGAAAGAAGAAAGCGTATCAGTTTTAAGGAGTATGCTTTGAGAAGTAATTAGTATTTGAAAAGTGAAGAAGTAAAGTAAGAAAAGAAGAAAGAATATCAGTTTTAAGGAGTATGCTTTGAGAAGTAATTAGTATTTGAAAAGTGAAGAAGTAAAGTAAGAAAAGAAGAAAGAATATCAGTTTTAAGGAGTATGCTTTGAGAAGTAATTAGTATTTGAAAAGTGAAGAAGTAAAGTAAGAAAAGAAGAAAGAATATCAGTTTTAAGGAGTATGCTTTGAGAATTAATAAGAATTTAGAAAAGTGAAGAAGTAAAGTAAGAAAAGAAGAAAGAATATCAGTTTTAAAAAGTATGCTTTGAGAAGTAATTAGTATTTGGAAAGTGAAGAAGTAAAGTAAGAAAAGAAGAAAGAATATCAGTTTTAAGGAGTATGCTTTGAGAAGTAATAAGTATTTGAAAAGTGAAGAAGTAAAGTAAGAAAAGAAGAAAGAATATCAGTTTTAAGGAGTATGCTTTGAGAAGTAATTAGTATTTGAAAAGTGAAGAAGTAAAGTAAGGAAAGAAGAAAGAATATCAGTTTTAAGGAGTATGCTTTAGAAATAATAAGTATTTGAAAAGTGAAGAAGTAAAGTAAGAAAAGAAGAAAGAATATCAGTTTTAAGGAGTATGCTTTGAAAAGTAATAAGAATTTAGAAAAGTTAAGAAGTAAAGTAAGAAAAGAAGAAAGAATATCAGTTTTAAGGAGTATGCTTTGAGAAGTAATAAGTATTTGAAAAGTGAAGAAGTAAAGTATGAAAAGAAGAAAGAATAACAGTTTTAAGGAGTATGCTTTGAGAAGTAATAAGTATTTGAAAAGTGAAGAAGTAAAGTAAGGAAAGAAGATTGAGTTTCAGTTTTAAGAAGTATGCTTTGAGAAGTAATTAGTATTTGAAAAGTGAAGAAGTAAAGTAAGAAAAGAAGAAAGCGTATCAGTTTTAAGGAGTATGCTTTGAGAAGTAATAAGTATTTGAAAAGTGAAGAAGTAAAGTATGAAAAGAAGAAAGAATAACAGTTTTAAGGAGTATGCTTTGAGAAGTAATAAGTATTTGAAAAGTGAAGAAGTAAAGTAAGGAAAGAAGATTGAGTTTCAGTTTTAAGAAGTATGCTTTAGAAATAATAAGTATTTAGAAAAGTGAAGAAGTAAAGTAAGAAAAGAAGAAAGAATATCAGTTTTAAGGAGTATGCTTTGAGAAGTAATAAGTATTTAGAAAAGTGAAGAAGTAAAGTAAGAAAAGAAGAAAGCGTATCAGTTTTAAGGAGTATGCTTTGAGAAGTAATAAGTATTTGAAAAGTGAAGAAGTAAAGTAAGAAAAGAAGACAAAGTTTCAGTTTTAAGGAGTATGCTTTGAGAAGTAATAAGTATTTGAAAAGTGAAGAAGTAAAGTAAGGAAAGAAGAAAGAATATCAGTTTTAAGGAGTATGCTTTAGAAATAATAAGTATTTAGAAAAGTGAAGAAGTAAAGTAAGAAAAGAAGAAAGAATATCAGTTTTAAGAAGTATGCTTTGAGAAGTAATAAGTATTTAGAAAAGTGAAGAAGTAAAGTAAGAAAAGAAGAAAGCGTATCAGTTTTAAGGAGTATGCTTTGAGAAGTAATAAGTATTTGAAAAGTGAAGAAGTAAAGTAAGAAAAGAAGAAAGAATATCAGTTTTAAGGAGTATGCTTTGAGAAATAACAAGAATTTAGAAAAGTGAAGAAGTAAAGTAAGAAAAGAAGAAAGCGTATCAGTTTTAAGGAGTATGCTTTGAGAAGTAATTAGTATTTGAAAAGTGAAGAAGTAAAGTAAGAAAAGAAGAAAGAATATCAGTTTTAAGGAGTATGCTTTGAGAAGTAATAAGTATTTGAAAAGTGAAGAAGTAAAGTATGAAAAGAAGAAAGAATATCAGTTTTAAGGAGTATGCTTTGAGAAGTAATTAGTATTTGAAAAGTGAAGAAGTAAAGTAAGAAAAGAAGAAAGAATATCAGTTTTAAGGAGTATGCTTTGAGAATTAATAAGAATTTAGAAAAGTGAAGAAGTAAAGTAAGGAAAGAAGAAAGAATATCAGTTTTAAGGAGTATGCTTTGAGAAGTAATTAGTATTTGGAAAGTGAAGAAGTAAAGTAAGAAAAGAAGACAAAGTTTCAGTTTTAAGGAGTATGCTTTGAGAATTAATAAGAATTTAGAAAAGTGAAGAAGTAAAGTAAGGAAAGAAGAAAGAATATCAGTTTTAAGGAGTATGCTTTGAGAAGTAATTAGTATTTGAAAAGTGAAGAAGTAAAGTAAGAAAAGAAGACAAAGTTTCAGTTTTAAGGAGTATGCTTTGAGAAGTAATAAGTATTTGAAAAGTGAAGAAGTAAAGTAAGGAAAGAAGAAAGAATATCAGTTTTAAGGAGTATGCTTTAGAAATAATAAGTATTTAGAAAAGTGAAGAAGTAAAGTAAGAAAAGAAGAAAGAATATCAGTTTTAAGAAGTATGCTTTGAGAAGTAATAAGTATTTAGAAAAGTGAAGAAGTAAAGTAAGAAAAGAAGAAAGCGTATCAGTTTTAAGGAGTATGCTTTGAGAAGTAATAAGTATTTGAAAAGTGAAGAAGTAAAGTAAGAAAAGAAGAAAGAATATCAGTTTTAAGGAGTATGCTTTGAGAAATAACAAGAATTTAGAAAAGTGAAGAAGTAAAGTAAGGAAAGAAGAAAGCGTATCAGTTTTAAGAAGTATGCTTTGAGAAGTAATAAGTATTTGAAAAGTGAAGAAGTAAAGTAAGAAAAGAAGAAAGCGTATCAGTTTTAAGGAGTATGCTTTGAGAAGTAATTAGTATTTGAAAAGTGAAGAAGTAAAGTAAGGAAAGAAGATTGAGTTTCAGTTTTAAGAAGTATGCTTGATGTAATTAGTATTTGAAAAGTGAAGAAGTAAAGTAAGGAAAGAAGAAAGAATATCAGTTTTAAGGAGTATGCTTTGAGAAATAACAAGAATTTAGAAAAGTGAAGAAGTAAAGTAAGAAAAGAAGAAAGCGTATCAGTTTTAAGGAGTATGCTTTGAGAAGTAATAAGTATTTAGAAAAGTGAAGAAGTAAAGTAAGAAAAGAAGAAAGCGTATCAGTTTTAAGGAGTATGCTTTGAGAAGTAATTAGTATTTGAAAAGTGAAGAAGTAAAGTAAGAAAAGAAGAAAGAATATCAGTTTTAAGGAGTATGCTTTGAAAAGTAATAAGAATTTAGAAAAGTTAAGAAGTAAAGTAAGAAAAGAAGAAAGAATATCAGTTTTAAGGAGTATGCTTTGAGAAGTAATTAGTATTTGAAAAGTGAAGAAGTAAAGTAAGAAAAGAAGATTGAGTTTCAGTTTTAAGGAGTATGCTTTGAGAAGTAATAAGTATTTGAAAAGTGAAGAAGTAAAGTAAGAAAAGAAGATTGAGTTTCAGTTTTAAGGAGTATGCTTTGAGAAGTAATAAGAATTTAAAAAAGTGAAGAAGTAAAGTAAGAAAAGAAGAAAGAATATCAGTTTTAAGGAGTATGCTTTGAGAAGTAATTAGTATTTAGAAAAGTGAAGAAGTAAAGTAAGAAAAGAAGAAAGCGTATCAGTTTTAAGGAGTATGCTTTGAGAAGTAATTAGTATTTGAAAAGTGAAGAAGTAAAGTAAGAAAAGAAGAAAGAATATCAGTTTTAAGGAGTATGCTTTGAAAAGTAATAAGAATTTAGAAAAGTTAAGAAGTAAAGTAAGAAAAGAAGAAAGAATATCAGTTTTAAGGAGTATGCTTTGAGAAGTAATTAGTATTTGAAAAGTGAAGAAGTAAAGTAAGGAAAGAAGAAAGAATATCAGTTTTAAGAAGTATGCTTTGAGAAGTAATTAGTATTTGAAAAGTGAAGAAGTAAAGTAAGAAAAGAAGAAAGAATATCAGTTTTAAGGAGTATGCTTTGAGAAATAACAAGAATTTAGAAAAGTGAAGAAGTAAAGTAAGAAAAGAAGAAAGCGTATCAGTTTTAAGGAGTATGCTTTGAGAAGTAATTAGTATTTGAAAAGTGAAGAAGTAAAGTAAGAAAAGAAGAAAGAATATCAGTTTTAAGGAGTATGCTTTGAGAAGTAATTAGTATTTGAAAAGTGAAGAAGTAAAGTAAGAAAAGAAGAAAGAATATCAGTTTTAAGGAGTATGCTTTGAGAATTAATAAGAATTTAGAAAAGTGAAGAAGTAAAGTAAGGAAAGAAGAAAGAATATCAGTTTTAAGGAGTATGCTTTGAGAAGTAATTAGTATTTGAAAAGTGAAGAAGTAAAGTAAGAAAAGAAGAAAGAATATCAGTTTTAAGGAGTATGCTTTGAGAAGTAATTAGTATTTGAAAAGTGAAGAAGTAAAGTAAGAAAAGAAGAAAGAATATCAGTTTTAAGGAGTATGCTTTGAGAAGTAATTAGTATTTGAAAAGTGAAGAAGTAAAGTAAGAAAAGAAGAAAGAATATCAGTTTTAAGGAGTATGCTTTGAGAAGTAATTAGTATTTGAAAAGTGAAGAAGTAAAGTAAGAAAAGAAGAAAGAATATCAGTTTTAAGGAGTATGCTTTGAGAAATAACAAGAATTTAGAAAAGTGAAGAAGTAAAGTAAGAAAAGAAGAAAGAATATCAGTTTTAAGGAGTATGCTTTGAGAAATAACAAGAATTTAGAAAAGTGAAGAAGTAAAGTAAGGAAAGAAGATTGAGTTTCAGTTTTAAGAAGTATGCTTTGAGAAGTAATTAGTATTTGAAAAGTGAAGAAGTAAAGTAAGGAAAGAAGATTGAGTTTCAGTTTTAAGAAGTATGCTTTGAGAAGTAATTAGTATTTGAAAAGTGAAGAAGTAAAGTAAGAAAAGAAGAAAGCGTATCAGTTTTAAGGAGTATGCTTTGAGAAGTAATAAGTATTTGAAAAGTGAAGAAGT
>CAMPDV010007408.1:0-16265 GCA_946699065.1 Loxodes magnus
CTTTAAAACTGAAATCACTCTTCTTTTCTTACTTTTCTTCTTCACTTTACTTTTAAAACTAACTACTTACTCTTATCAAAGCTTCAACACTTTAAAACTGAAATCACTCTTCTTTTCTTACTTTTCTTCTTCACTTTACTTTTAAAACTAACTACTTACTCTTATCAAAGCTTCAACACTTAAAAACTGAAATCACTCTTCTTTTCTTACTTTTCTTCTTCACTTTACTTTTAAAACTAACTACTTACTCTTATCAAAGCTTCAACACTTTAAAACTGAAATCACTCTTCTTTTCTTACTTTTCTTCTTCACTTTACTTTTAAAACTAACTACTTACTCTTATCAAAGCTTCAACACTTAAAAACTGACTACTTACTCTTATCAAAGCTTCAACACTTTAAAACTGAAATCACTCTTCTTTTCTTACTTTTCTTCTTCACTTTACTTTTAAAACTGACTACTTACTCTTATCAAAGCTTCAACACTTAAAACTGAATACTTATTCTTATCAAAGCTTCAACACTTTAAAACTGAAATCACTCTTCTTTTCTTACTTTTCTTCTTCACTTTACTTTTAAAACTAACTACTTACTCTTATCAAAGCTTCAACACTTAAAAACTGACTACTTACTCTTATCAAAGCTTCAACACTTAAAAACTGAAATCACTCTTCTTTTCTTACTTTTCTTCTTCACTTTACTTTTAAAACTAACTACTTACTCTTATCAAAGCTTCAACACTTTAAAACTGAAATCACTCTTCTTTTCTTACTTTTCTTCTTCACTTTACTTTTAAAACTAACTACTTACTCTTATCAAAGCTTCAACACTTTAAAACTGAAATCACTCTTCTTTTCTTACTTTTCTTCTTCACTTTACTTTTAAAACTAACTACTTACTCTTATCAAAGCTTCAACACTTTAAAACTGAAATCACTCTTCTTTTCTTACTTTTCTTCTTCACTTTACTTTTAAAACTAACTACTTACTCTTATCAAAGCTTCAACACTTTAAAACTGAAATCACTCTTCTTTTCTTACTTTTCTTCTTCACTTTACTTTTAAAACTAACTACTTACTCTTATCAAAGCTTCAACACTTTAAAACTGAAATCACTCTTCTTTTCTTACTTTTCTTCTTCACTTTACTTTTAAAACCAACTACTTACTCTTATCAAAGCTTCAAAACTTAAAAACTGAAATCACTCTTCTTTTCTTACTTTTCTTCTTCACTTTACTTTTAAAACTAACTACTTACTCTTATCAAAGCTTCAACACTTAAAAACTGACTACTTACTCTTATCAAAGCTTCAACACTTTAAAACTGAAATCACTCTTCTTTTCTTACTTTTCTTCTTCACTTTACTTTTAAAACTGACTACTTACTCTTATCAAAGCTTCAACACTTTAAAACTGAAATCACTCTTCTTTTCTTACTTTTCTTCTTCACTTTACTTTTAAAACTAACTACTTACTCTTATCAAAGCTTCAACACTTTAAAACTGAAATCACTCTTCTTTTCTTACTTTTCTTCTTCACTTTACTTTTAAAACTAACTACTTACTCTTATCAAAGCTTCAACACTTAAAAACTGAATACTTATTCTTATCAAAGCTTCAACACTTTAAAACTGAAATCACTCTTCTTTTCTTACTTTTCTTCTTCACTTTACTTTTAAAACTAACTACTTACTCTTATCAAAGCTTCAACACTTAAAAACTGACTACTTACTCTTATCAAAGCTTCAACACTTAAAAACTGAAATCACTCTTCTTTTCTTACTTTTCTTCTTCACTTTACTTTTAAAACTAACTACTTACTCTTATCAAAGCTTCAACACTTTAAAACTGAAATCACTCTTCTTTTCTTACTTTTCTTCTTCACTTTACTTTTAAAACTAACTACTTACTCTTATCAAAGCTTCAACACTTTAAAACTGAAATCACTCTTCTTATCAAAGCTTCAACACTTTAAAACTGAAATCACTCTTCTTTTCTTACTTTTCTTCTTCACTTTACTTTTAAAACTAACTACTTACTCTTATCAAAGCTTCAACACTTAAAACCTGACTACTTACTCTTATCAAAGCTTCAACACTTTAAAACTGAAATCACTCTTCTTTTCTTACTTTTCTTCTTCACTTTACTTTTAAAACTAACTACTTACTCTTATCAAAGCTTCAACACTTAAAAACTGACTACTTACTCTTATCAAAGCTTCAACACTTAAAAACTGAAATCACTCTTCTTTTCTTACTTTTCTTCTTCACTTTACTTTTAAAACTAACTACTTACTCTTATCAAAGCTTCAACACTTTAAAACTGAAATCACTCTTCTTTTCTTACTTTTCTTCTTCACTTTACTTTTAAAACTAACTACTTACTCTTATCAAAGCTTCAACACTTTAAAACTGAAATCACTCTTCTTTTCTTACTTTTCTTCTTCACTTTACTTTTAAAACTAACTACTTACTCTTATCAAAGCTTCAACACTTTAAAACTGAAATCACTCTTCTTTTCTTACTTTTCTTCTTCACTTTACTTTTAAAACTAACTACTTACTCTTATCAAAGCTTCAACACTTTAAAACTGAAATCACTCTTCTTTTCTTACTTTTCTTCTTCACTTTACTTTTAAAACTAACTACTTACTCTTATCAAAGCTTCAACACTTTAAAACTGAAATCACTCTTCTTTTCTTACTTTTCTTCTTCACTTTACTTTTAAAACTAACTACTTACTCTTATCAAAGCTTCAACACTTAAAAACTGAATACTTATTCTTATCAAAGCTTCAACACTTTAAAACTGAAATCACTCTTCTTTTCTTACTTTTCTTCTTCACTTTACTTTTAAAACTAACTACTTACTCTTATCAAAGCTTCAACACTTAAAAACTGACTACTTACTCTTAGCAAAGCTTCAACACTTAAAAACTGAAATCACTCTTCTTTTCTTACTTTTCTTCTTCACTTTACTTTTAAAACTAACTACTTACTCTTATCAAAGCTTCAACACTTTAAAACTGAAATCACTCTTCTTTTCTTACTTTTCTTCTTCACTTTACTTTTAAAACTAACTACTTACTCTTATCAAAGCTTCAACACTTTAAAACTGAAATCACTCTTCTTATCAAAGCTTCAACACTTTAAAACTGAAATCACTCTTCTTTTCTTACTTTTCTTCTTCACTTTACTTTTAAAACTAACTACTTACTCTTATCAAAGCTTCAACACTTAAAACCTGACTACTTACTCTTATCAAAGCTTCAACACTTTAAAACTGAAATCACTCTTCTTTTCTTACTTTTCTTCTTCACTTTACTTTTAAAACTAACTACTTACTCTTATCAAAGCTTCAACACTTAAAAACTGACTACTTACTCTTATCAAAGCTTCAACACTTAAAAACTGAAATCACTCTTCTTTTCTTACTTTTCTTCTTCACTTTACTTTTAAAACTAACTACTTACTCTTATCAAAGCTTCAACACTTTAAAACTGAAATCACTCTTCTTTTCTTACTTTTCTTCTTCACTTTACTTTTAAAACTAACTACTTACTCTTATCAAAGCTTCAACACTTTAAAACTGAAATCACTCTTCTTTTCTTACTTTTCTTCTTCACTTTACTTTTAAAACTAACTACTTACTCTTATCAAAGCTTCAACACTTAAAAACTGAAATCACTCTTCTTTTCTTACTTTTCTTCTTCACTTTACTTTTAAAACTAACTACTTACTCTTATCAAAGCTTCAACACTTTAAAACTGAAATCACTCTTCTTTTCTTACTTTTCTTCTTCACTTTACTTTTAAAACCAACTACTTACTCTTATCAAAGCTTCAACACTTTAAAACTGAAATCACTCTTCTTTTCTTACTTTTCTTCTTCACTTTACTTTTAAAACTGACTACTTACTCTTATCAAAGCTTCAACACTTTAAAACTGAAATCACTCTTCTTTTCTTACTTTTCTTCTTCACTTTACTTTTAAAACTAACTACTTACTCTTATCAAAGCTTCAACACTTTAAAACTGAAATCACTCTTCTTTTCTTACTTTTCTTCTTCACTTTACTTTTAAAACTAACTACTTACTCTTATCAAAGCTTCAACACTTAAAAACTGAAATCACTCTTCTTTTCTTACTTTTCTTCTTCACTTTACTTTTAAAACTAACTACTTACTCTTATCAAAGCTTCAACACTTTAAAACTGAAATCACTCTTCTTTTCTTACTTTTCTTCTTCACTTTACTTTTAAAACTAACTACTTACTCTTATCAAAGCTTCAACACTTTAAAACTGAAATCACTCTTCTTTTCTTACTTTTCTTCTTCACTTTACTTTTAAAACTAACTACTTACTCTTATCAAAGCTTCAACACTTAAAAACTGACTACTTACTCTTATCAAAGCTTCAACACTTTAAAACTGAAATCACTCTTCTTTTCTTACTTTTCTTCTTCACTTTACTTTTAAAACTGACTACTTACTCTTATCAAAGCTTCAACACTTTAAAACTGAAATCATTCTTCTTTTCTTACTTTTCTTCTTCACTTTACTTTTAAAACTGACTACTTACTCTTATCAAAGCTTCAACACTTAAAAACTGAAATCACTCTTCTTTTCTTACTTTTCTTCTTCACTTTACTTTTAAAACTAACTACTTACTCTTATCAAAGCTTCAACACTTAAAAACTGAAATCACTCTTCTTTTCTTACTTTTCTTCTTCACTTTACTTTTAAAACTAACTACTTACTCTTATCAAAGCTTCAACACTTTAAAACTGAAATCACTCTTCTTTTCTTACTTTTCTTCTTCACTTTACTTTTAAAACTAACTACTTACTCTTATCAAAGCTTCAACACTTAAAAACTGAAATCACTCTTCTTTTCTTACTTTTCTTCTTCACTTTACTTTTAAAACTAACTACTTACTCTTATCAAAGCTTCAACACTTTAAAACTGAAATCACTCTTCTTTTCTTACTTTTCTTCTTCACTTTACTTTTAAAACTAACTACTTACTCTTATCAAAGCTTCAACACTTAAAAACTGACTACTTACTCTTATCAAAGCTTCAACACTTTAAAACTGAAATCACTCTTCTTTTCTTACTTTTCTTCTTCACTTTACTTTTAAAACTGACTACTTACTCTTATCAAAGCTTCAACACTTTAAAACTGAAATCACTCTTCTTTTCTTACTTTTCTTCTTCACTTTACTTTTAAAACTAACTACTTACTCTTATCAAAGCTTCAACACTTAAAAACTGAAATCACTCTTCTTTTCTTACTTTTCTTCTTCACTTTACTTTTAAAACTAACTACTTACTCTTATCAAAGCTTCAACACTTAAAAACTGAAATCACTCTTCTTTTCTTACTTTTCTTCTTCACTTTACTTTTAAAACTAACTACTTACTCTTATCAAAGCTTCAACACTTTAAAACTGAAATCACTCTTCTTTTCTTACTTTTCTTCTTCACTTTACTTTTAAAACTAACTACTTACTCTTATCAAAGCTTCAACACTTTAAAACTGAAATCACTCTTCTTTTCTTACTTTTCTTCTTCACTTTACTTTTAAAACTAACTACTTACTCTTATCAAAGCTTCAACACTTTAAAACTGAAATCACTCTTCTTTTCTTACTTTTCTTCTTCACTTTACTTTTAAAACTAACTACTTACTCTTATCAAAGCTTCAACACTTTAAAACTGAAATCACTCTTCTTTTCTTACTTTTCTTCTTCACTTTACTTTTAAAACTAACTACTTACTCTTATCAAAGCTTCAACACTTAAAAACTGAATACTTATTCTTATCAAAGCTTCAACACTTTAAAACTGAAATCACTCTTGTTTTCTTACTTTTCTTCTTCACTTTACTTTTAAAACTAACTACTTACTCTTATCAAAGCTTCAACACTTTAAAACTGAAATCACTCTTCTTTTCTTACTTTTCTTCTTCACTTTACTTTTAAAACTAACTACTTACTCTTATCAAAGCTTCAACACTTTAAAACTGAAATCACTCTTCTTTTCTTACTTTTCTTCTTCACTTTACTTTTAAAACTAACTACTTACTCTTATCAAAGCTTCAACACTTTAAAACTGAAATCACTCTTCTTTTCTTACTTTTCTTCTTCACTTTACTTTTAAAACTAACTACTTACTCTTATCAAAGCTTCAACACTTTAAAACTGAAATCACTCTTCTTTTCTTACTTTTCTTCTTCACTTTACTTTTAAAACTAACTACTTACTCTTATCAAAGCTTCAACACTTAAAAACTGAATACTTACTCTTATCAAAGCTTCAACACTTTAAAACTGAAATCACTCTTCTTTTCTTACTTTTCTTCTTCACTTTACTTTTAAAACTAACTACTTACTCTTATCAAAGCTTCAACACTTAAAAACTGACTACTTACTCTTATCAAAGCTTCAACACTTAAAAACTGAAATCACTCTTCTTTTCTTACTTTTCTTCTTCACTTTACTTTTAAAACTAACTACTTACTCTTATCAAAGCTTCAACACTTTAAAACTGAAATCACTCTTCTTTTCTTACTTTTCTTCTTCACTTTACTTTTAAAACTAACTACTTACTCTTATCAAAGCTTCAACACTTTAAAACTGAAATCACTCTTCTTTTCTTACTTTTCTTCTTCACTTTACTTTTAAAACTAACTACTTACTCTTATCAAAGCTTCAACACTTTAAAACTGAAATCACTCTTCTTTTCTTACTTTTCTTCTTCACTTTACTTTTAAAACTAACTACTTACTCTTATCAAAGCTTCAACACTTTAAAACTGAAATCACTCTTCTTTTCTTACTTTTCTTCTTCACTTTACTTTTAAAACTAACTACTTACTCTTATCAAAGCTTCAACACTTTAAAACTGAAATCACTCTTCTTTTCTTACTTTTCTTCTTCACTTTACTTTTAAAACCAACTACTTACTCTTATCAAAGCTTCAACACTTTAAAACTGAAATCACTCTTCTTTTCTTACTTTTCTTCTTCACTTTACTTTTAAAACTGACTACTTACTCTTATCAAAGCTTCAACACTTTAAAACTGAAATCACTCTTCTTTTCTTACTTTTCTTCTTCACTTTACTTTTAAAACTAACTACTTACTCTTATCAAAGCTTCAACACTTTAAAACTGAAATCACTCTTCTTTTCTTACTTTTCTTCTTCACTTTACTTTTAAAACTAACTACTTACTCTTATCAAAGCTTCAACACTTAAAAACTGAATACTTATTCTTATCAAAGCTTCAACACTTTAAAACTGAAATCACTCTTCTTTTCTTACTTTTCTTCTTCACTTTACTTTTAAAACTAACTACTTACTCTTATCAAAGCTTCAACACTTAAAAACTGACTACTTACTCTTATCAAAGCTTCAACACTTAAAAACTGAAATCACTCTTCTTTTCTTACTTTTCTTCTTCACTTTACTTTTAAAACTAACTACTTACTCTTATCAAAGCTTCAACACTTTAAAACTGAAATCACTCTTCTTTTCTTACTTTTCTTCTTCACTTTACTTTTAAAACTAACTACTTACTCTTATCAAAGCTTCAACACTTTAAAACTGAAATCACTCTTCTTATCAAAGCTTCAACACTTTAAAACTGAAATCACTCTTCTTTTCTTACTTTTCTTCTTCACTTTACTTTTAAAACTAACTACTTACTCTTATCAAAGCTTCAACACTTAAAACCTGACTACTTACTCTTATCAAAGCTTCAACACTTTAAAACTGAAATCACTCTTCTTTTCTTACTTTTCTTCTTCACTTTACTTTTAAAACTAACTACTTACTCTTATCAAAGCTTCAACACTTAAAAACTGACTACTTACTCTTATCAAAGCTTCAACACTTAAAAACTGAAATCACTCTTCTTTTCTTACTTTTCTTCTTCACTTTACTTTTAAAACTGACTACTTACTCTTATCAAAGCTTCAACACTTTAAAACTGAAATCACTCTTCTTTTCTTACTTTTCTTCTTCACTTTACTTTTAAAACTAACTACTTACTCTTATCAAAGCTTCAACACTTTAAAACTGAAATCACTCTTCTTTTCTTACTTTTCTTCTTCACTTTACTTTTAAAACTAACTACTTACTCTTATCAAAGCTTCAACACTTTAAAACTGAAATCACTCTTCTTTTCTTACTTTTCTTCTTCACTTTACTTTTAAAACTAACTACTTACTCTTATCAAAGCTTCAACACTTTAAAACTGAAATCACTCTTCTTTTCTTACTTTTCTTCTTCACTTTACTTTTAAAACTAACTACTTACTCTTATCAAAGCTTCAACACTTTAAAACTGAAATCACTCTTCTTTTCTTACTTTTCTTCTTCACTTTACTTTTAAAACTAACTACTTACTCTTATCAAAGCTTCAACACTTAAAAACTGAATACTTACTCTTATCAAAGCTTCAACACTTTAAAACTGAAATCACTCTTCTTTTCTTACTTTTCTTCTTCACTTTACTTTTAAAACTAACTACTTACTCTTATCAAAGCTTCAACACTTAAAAACTGACTACTTACTCTTATCAAAGCTTCAACACTTAAAAACTGAAATCACTCTTTTTTTCTTACTTTTCTTCTTCACTTTACTTTTAAAACTAACTACTTACTCTTATCAAAGCTTCAACACTTTAAAACTGAAATCACTCTTCTTTTCTTACTTTTCTTCTTCACTTTACTTTTAAAACTAACTACTTACTCTTATCAAAGCTTCAACACTTTAAAACTGAAATCACTCTTCTTTTCTTACTTTTCTTCTTCACTTTACTTTTAAAACTAACTACTTACTCTTATCAAAGCTTCAACACTTTAAAACTGAAATCACTCTTCTTTTCTTACTTTTCTTCTTCACTTTACTTTTAAAACTAACTACTTACTCTTATCAAAGCTTCAACACTTTAAAACTGAAATCACTCTTCTTTTCTTACTTTTCTTCTTCACTTTACTTTTAAAACTAACTACTTACTCTTATCAAAGCTTCAACACTTTAAAACTGAAATCACTCTTCTTTTCTTACTTTTCTTCTTCACTTTACTTTTAAAACCAACTACTTACTCTTATCAAAGCTTCAACACTTTAAAACTGAAATCACTCTTCTTTTCTTACTTTTCTTCTTCACTTTACTTTTAAAACTGACTACTTACTCTTATCAAAGCTTCAACACTTTAAAACTGAAATCACTCTTCTTTTCTTACTTTTCTTCTTCACTTTACTTTTAAAACTAACTACTTACTCTTATCAAAGCTTCAACACTTTAAAACTGAAATCACTCTTCTTTTCTTACTTTTCTTCTTCACTTTACTTTTAAAACTAACTACTTACTCTTATCAAAGCTTCAACACTTAAAAACTGAATACTTATTCTTATCAAAGCTTCAACACTTTAAAACTGAAATCACTCTTCTTTTCTTACTTTTCTTCTTCACTTTACTTTTAAAACTAACTACTTACTCTTATCAAAGCTTCAACACTTAAAAACTGACTACTTACTCTTATCAAAGCTTCAACACTTAAAAACTGAAATCACTCTTCTTTTCTTACTTTTCTTCTTCACTTTACTTTTAAAACTAACTACTTACTCTTATCAAAGCTTCAACACTTTAAAACTGAAATCACTCTTCTTTTCTTACTTTTCTTCTTCACTTTACTTTTAAAACTAACTACTTACTCTTATCAAAGCTTCAACACTTTAAAACTGAAATCACTCTTCTTATCAAAGCTTCAACACTTTAAAACTGAAATCACTCTTCTTTTCTTACTTTTCTTCTTCACTTTACTTTTAAAACTAACTACTTACTCTTATCAAAGCTTCAACACTTAAAACCTGACTACTTACTCTTATCAAAGCTTCAACACTTTAAAACTGAAATCACTCTTCTTTTCTTACTTTTCTTCTTCACTTTACTTTTAAAACTAACTACTTACTCTTATCAAAGCTTCAACACTTAAAAACTGACTACTTACTCTTATCAAAGCTTCAACACTTAAAAACTGAAATCACTCTTCTTTTCTTACTTTTCTTCTTCACTTTACTTTTAAAACTGACTACTTACTCTTATCAAAGCTTCAACACTTTAAAACTGAAATCACTCTTCTTTTCTTACTTTTCTTCTTCACTTTACTTTTAAAACTAACTACTTACTCTTATCAAAGCTTCAACACTTTAAAACTGAAATCACTCTTCTTTTCTTACTTTTCTTCTTCACTTTACTTTTAAAACTAACTACTTACTCTTATCAAAGCTTCAACACTTTAAAACTGAAATCACTCTTCTTTTCTTACTTTTCTTCTTCACTTTACTTTTAAAACTAACTACTTACTCTTATCAAAGCTTCAACACTTTAAAACTGAAATCACTCTTCTTTTCTTACTTTTCTTCTTCACTTTACTTTTAAAACTAACTACTTACTCTTATCAAAGCTTCAACACTTTAAAACTGAAATCACTCTTCTTTTCTTACTTTTCTTCTTCACTTTACTTTTAAAACTAACTACTTACTCTTATCAAAGCTTCAACACTTTAAAACTGAAATCACTCTTCTTTTCTTACTTTTCTTCTTCACTTTACTTTTAAAACTAACTACTTACTCTTATCAAAGCTTCAACACTTAAAAACTGAATACTTATTCTTATCAAAGCTTCAACACTTTAAAACTGAAATCACTCTTCTTTTCTTACTTTTCTTCTTCACTTTACTTTTAAAACTAACTACTTACTCTTATCAAAGCTTCAACACTTAAAAACTGACTACTTACTCTTAGCAAAGCTTCAACACTTAAAAACTGAAATCACTCTTCTTTTCTTACTTTTCTTCTTCACTTTACTTTTAAAACTAACTACTTACTCTTATCAAAGCTTCAACACTTTAAAACTGAAATCACTCTTCTTTTCTTACTTTTCTTCTTCACTTTACTTTTAAAACTAACTACTTACTCTTATCAAAGCTTCAACACTTTAAAACTGAAATCACTCTTCTTTTCTTACTTTTCTTCTTCACTTTACTTTTAAAACTAACTACTTACTCTTATCAAAGCTTCAACACTTAAAAACTGAAATCACTCTTCTTTTCTTACTTTTCTTCTTCACTTTACTTTTAAAACTAACTACTTACTCTTATCAAAGCTTCAACACTTTAAAACTGAAATCACTCTTCTTTTCTTACTTTTCTTCTTCACTTTACTTTTAAAACTAACTACTTACTCTTATCAAAGCTTCAACACTTAAAAACTGACTACTTACTCTTATCAAAGCTTCAACACTTTAAAACTGAAATCACTCTTCTTTTCTTACTTTTCTTCTTCACTTTACTTTTAAAACTGACTACTTACTCTTATCAAAGCTTCAACACTTTAAAACTGAAATCACTCTTCTTTTCTTACTTTTCTTCTTCACTTTACTTTTAAAACTAACTACTTACTCTTATCAAAGCTTCAACACTTTAAAACTGAAATCACTCTTCTTTTCTTACTTTTCTTCTTCACTTTACTTTTAAAACTAACTACTTACTCTTATCAAAGCTTCAACACTTAAAAACTGAAATCACTCTTCTTTTCTTACTTTTCTTCTTCACTTTACTTTTAAAACTAACTACTTACTCTTATCAAAGCTTCAACACTTTAAAACTGAAATCACTCTTCTTTTCTTACTTTTCTTCTTCACTTTACTTTTAAAACTAACTACTTACTCTTATCAAAGCTTCAACACTTTAAAACTGAAATCACTCTTCTTTTCTTACTTTTCTTCTTCACTTTACTTTTAAAACTAACTACTTACTCTTATCAAAGCTTCAACACTTTAAAACTGAAATCACTCTTCTTTTCTTACTTTTCTTCTTCACTTTACTTTTAAAACTAACTACTTACTCTTATCAAAGCTTCAACACTTTAAAACTGAAATCACTCTTCTTATCAAAGCTTCAACACTTTAAAACTGAAATCACTCTTCTTATCAAAGCTTCAACACTTTAAAACTAACTACTTACTCTTATCAAAGCTTCAACACTTAAAAACTGAAATCACTCTTCTTTTCTTACTTTTCTTCTTCACTTTACTTTTAAAACTAACTACTTACTCTTATCAAAGCTTCAACACTTTAAAACTGAAATCACTCTTCTTTTCTTACTTTTCTTCTTCACTTTACTTTTAAAACTAACTACTTACTCTTATCAAAGCTTCAACACTTTAAAACTGAAATCACTCTTCTTTTCTTACTTTTCTTCTTCACTTTACTTTTAAAACTAACTACTTACTCTTATCAAAGCTTCAACACTTTAAAACTGAAATCACTCTTCTTTTCTTACTTTTCTTCTTCACTTTACTTTTAAAACTAACTACTTACTCTTATCAAAGCTTCAACACTTTAAAACTGAAATCACTCTTCTTTTCTTACTTTTCTTCTTCACTTTACTTTTAAAACTAACTACTTACTCTTATCAAAGCTTCAACACTTTAAAACTGAAATCACTCTTCTTTTCTTACTTTTCTTCTTCACTTTACTTTTAAAACTAACTACTTACTCTTATCAAAGCTTCAACACTTTAAAACTGAAATCACTCTTCTTTTCTTACTTTTCTTCTTCACTTTACTTTTAAAACTAACTACTTACTCTTATCAAAGCTTCAACACTTTAAAACTGAAATCACTCTTCTTTTCTTACTTTTCTTCTTCACTTTACTTTTAAAACTAACTACTTACTCTTATCAAAGCTTCAACACTTTAAAACTGAAATCACTCTTCTTTTCTTACTTTTCTTCTTCACTTTACTTTTAAAACTAACTACTTACTCTTATCAAAGCTTCAACACTTAAAAACTGACTACTTACTCTTATCAAAGCTTCAACACTTTAAAACTGAAATCACTCTTCTTTTCTTACTTTTCTTCTTCACTTTACTTTTAAAACTAACTACTTACTCTTATCAAAGCTTCAACACTTTAAAACTGAAATCACTCTTCTTTTCTTACTTTTCTTCTTCACTTTACTTTTAAAACTAACTACTTACTCTTATCAAAGCTTCAACACTTTAAAACTGAAATCACTCTTCTTTTCTTACTTTTCTTCTTCACTTTACTTTTAAAACCAACTACTTACTCTTATCAAAGCTTCAACACTTTAAAACTGAAATCACTCTTCTTTTCTTACTTTTCTTCTTCACTTTACTTTTAAAACTAACTACTTACTCTTATCAAAGCTTCAAAACTTAAAAACTGAAATCACTCTTCTTTTCTTACTTTTCTTCTTCACTTTACTTTTAAAACTAACTACTTACTCTTATCAAAGCTTCAACACTTAAAAACTGACTACTTACTCTTATCAAAGCTTCAACACTTAAAAACTGAAATCACTCTTCTTTTCTTACTTTTCTTCTTCACTTTACTTTTAAAACTAACTACTTACTCTTATCAAAGCTTCAACACTTTAAAACTGAAATCACTCTTCTTTTCTTACTTTTCTTCTTCACTTTACTTTTAAAACTAACTACTTACTCTTATCAAAGCTTCAACACTTAAAAACTGACTACTTACTCTTATCAAAGCTTCAACACTTTAAAACTGAAATCACTCTTCTTTTCTTACTTTTCTTCTTCACTTTACTTTTAAAACTAACTACTTACTCTTATCAAAGCTTCAACACTTTAAAACTGAAATCACTCTTCTTTTCTTACTTTTCTTCTTCACTTTACTTTTAAAACTAACTACTTACTCTTATCAAAGCTTCAACACTTAAAAACTGACTACTTACTCTTATCAAAGCTTCAACACTTTAAAACTGAAATCACTCTTCTTTTCTTACTTTTCTTCTTCACTTTACTTTTAAAACTAACTACTTACTCTTATCAAAGCTTCAACACTTTAAAACTGAAATCACTCTTCTTTTCTTACTTTTCTTCTTCACTTTACTTTTAAAACTAACTACTTACTCTTATCAAAGCTTCAACACTTTAAAACTGAAATCACTCTTCTTTTCTTACTTTTCTTCTTCACTTTACTTTTAAAACTAACTACTTACTCTTATCAAAGCTTCAACACTTAAAAACTGACTACTTACTCTTATCAAAGCTTCAACACTTTAAAACTGAAATCACTCTTATTTTCTTACTTTTCTTCTTCACTTTACTTTTAAAACTAACTACTTACTCTTATCAAAGCTTCAACACTTTAAAACTGAAATCACTCTTCTTTTCTTACTTTTCTTCTTCACTTTACTTTTAAAACTAACTACTTACTCTTATCAAAGCTTCAACACTTTAAAACTGAAATCACTCTTCTTTTCTTACTTTTCTTCTTCACTTTACTTTTAAAACTAACTACTTACTCTTATCAAAGCTTCAACACTTTAAAACTGAAATCACTCTTCTTTTCTTACTTTTCTTCTTCACTTTACTTTTAAAACTAACTACTTACTCTTATCAAAGCTTCAACACTTTAAAACTGAAATCACTCTTCTTTTCTTACTTTTCTTCTTCACTTTACTTTTAAAACTGACTACTTACTCTTATCAAAGCTTCAACACTTTAAAACTGAAATCACTCTTCTTTTCTTACTTTTCTTCTTCACTTTACTTTTAACACTAACTACTTACTCTTATCAAAGCTTCAACACTTTAAAACTGAAATCACTCTTCTTTTCTTACTTTTCTTCTTCACTTTACTTTTAAAACTAACTACTTACTCTTATCAAAGCTTCAACACTTAAAAACTGAAATCACTCTTCTTTTCTTACTTTTCTTCTTCACTTTACTTTTAAAACTAACTACTTACTCTTATCAAAGCTTCAACACTTAAAAACTGAAATCACTCTTCTTTTCTTACTTTTCTTCTTCACTTTACTTTTAAAACTAACTACTTACTCTTATCAAAGCTTCAACACTTTAAAACTGAAATCACTCTTCTTTTCTTACTTTTCTTCTTCACTTTACTTTTAAAACTAACTACTTACTCTTATCAAAGCTTCAACACTTTAAAACTGACTACTTACTCTTATCAAAGCTTCAACACTTTAAAACTGAAATCACTCTTCTTTTCTTACTTTTCTTCTTCACTTTACTTTTAAAACTAACTACTTACTCTTATCAAAGCTTCAACACTTTAAAACTGACTACTTACTCTTATCAAAGCTTCAACACTTTAAAACTGAAATCACTCTTCTTTTCTTACTTTTCTTCTTCACTTTACTTTTAAAACTAACTACTTACTCTTATCAAAGCTTCAACACTTTAAAACTGAAATCACTCTTCTTTTCTTACTTTTCTTCTTCACTTTACTTTTAAAACTAACTACTTACTCTTATCAAAGCTTCAACACTTTAAAACTGACTACTTATTCTTATCAAAGCTTCAACACTTAAAAACTGAAATCACTCTTCTTTTCTTACTTTTCTTCTTCACTTTACTTTTAAAACTAACTACTTACTCTTATCAAAGCTTCAACACTTTAAAACTGAAATCACTCTTCTTTTCTTACTTTTCTTCTTCACTTTACTTTTAAAACTAACTACTTACTCTTATCAAAGCTTCAACACTTAAAAACTGAAATCACTCTTCTTTTCTTACTTTTCTTCTTCACTTTACTTTTAAAACTAACTACTTACTCTTATCAAAGCTTCAACACTTAAAAACTGAAATCACTCTTCTTTTCTTACTTTTCTTCTTCACTTTACTTTTAAAACTAACTACTTACTCTTATCAAAGCTTCAACACTTAAAAACTGAAATCACTCTTCTTTTCTTACTTTTCTTCTTCACTTTACTTTTAAAACTAACTACTTACTCTTATCAAAGCTTCAACACTTTAAAACTGAAATCACTCTTCTTTTCTTACTTTTCTTCTTCACTTTACTTTTAAAACTAACTACTTACTCTTATCAAAGCTTCAACACTTAAAAACTGAAATCACTCTTCTTTTCTTACTTTTCTTCTTCACTTTACTTTTAAAACTAACTACTTACTCTTATCAAAGCTTCAACACTTAAAAACTGAAATCACTCTTCTTTTCTTACTTTTCTTCTTCACTTTACTTTTAAAACTAACTACTTACTCTTATCAAAGCTTCAACACTTTAAAACTGAAATCACTCTTCTTTTCTTACTTTTCTTCTTCACTTTACTTTTAAAACTAACTACTTACTCTTATCAAAGCTTCAACACTTTAAAACTGAAATCACTCTTCTTTTCTTACTTTTCTTCTTCACTTTACTTTTAAAACTAACTACTTACTCTTATCAAAGCTTCAA
>CAMPDV010007409.1:0-28462 GCA_946699065.1 Loxodes magnus
GTAAGTAAGAAAAAGAAGATAGAATTTCAGTTTTAAGGATTATGCGAAGAAGTAAAGTAAGAAAAGAAGATAGAATTTCAGTTTTAAGGATTATGCTTTGAGAAGTAATAAGTATTTAGAAAAGTGAAGAAGTAAAGTAAGAAAAGAAGATAGAATTTCAGTTTTAATGAGTATGCTTTGAGAAGTAATAAGTATTTAGAAAAGTGAAGAAGTAAAGTAAGAAAAGAAGATAGAATTTCAGTTTTAAGGATTATGCTTTGAGAAGTAATAAGTATTTAGAAAAGTGAAGAAGTAAAGTAAGAAAAGAAGATAGAATTTCAGTTTTAAATAGTATGCTTTGAGAAGTAATAAGTATTTAGAAAAGTGAAGAAGTAAAGTAAGAAAAGAAGATTGAAATTCAGTTTTAAGGATTATGCTTTGAGAAGTAATAAGTATTTAGAAAAGTGAAGAAGTAAAGTAAGAAAAGAAGATAGAAATTCAGTTTTAAGGAGTATGCTTTGAGAAGTAATAAGTATTTAGAAAAGTGAAGAAGTAAAGTAAGAAAAGAAGATAGAAATTCAGTTTTAACATGTATGCTTTGAGAAGTAATAAGTATTTAGAAAAGTGAAGAAGTAAAGTAAGAAAAGAAGATAGAATTTCAGTTTTAAGGATTATGCTTTGAGAAGTAATAAGTATTTAGAAAAGTGAAGAAGTAAAGTAAGAAAAGAAGATAGAATTTCAGTTTTAAGGATTATGCTTTGAGAAGTAATAAGTATTTAGAAAAGTGAAGAAGTAAAGTAAGAAAAGAAGATAGAAATTCAGTTTTAAGGATTATGCTTTGAGAAGTAATAAGTATTTAGAAAAGTGAAGAAGTAAAGTAAGAAAAGAAGATAGAATTTCAGTTTTAAGGATTATGCTTTGAGAAGTAATAAGTATTTAGAAAAGTGAAGAAGTAAAGTAAGAAAAAAAGATAGAATTTCAGTTTTAAGGATTATGCTTTGAGAAGTAATAAGTATTTAGAAAAGTGAAGAAGTAAAGTAAGAAAAGAAGATAGAAATTCAGTTTTAACATGTATGCTTTGAGAAGTAATAAGTATTTAGAAAAGTGAAGAAGTAAAGTAAGAAAAGAAGATAGAATTTCAGTTTTAATGAGTATGCTTTGAGAAGTAATAAGTATTTAGAAAAGTGAAGAAGTAAAGTAAGAAAAGAAGATAGAATTTCAGTTTTAAGGAGTATGCTTTGAGAAGTAATAAGTATTTAGAAAAGTGAAGAAGTAAAGTAAGAAAAGAAGATAGAATTTCAGTTTTAAGGATTATGCTTTGAGAAGTAATAAGTATTTAGAAAAGTGAAGAAGTAAAGTAAGAAAAGAAGATTGAAATTCAGTTTTAAGGATTATGCTTTGAGAAGTAATAAGTATTTAGAAAAGTGAAGAAGTAAAGTAAGAAAAGAAGATAGAAATTCAGTTTTAAGGAGTATGCTTTGAGAAGTAATAAGTATTTAGAAAAGTGAAGAAGTAAAGTAAGAAAAGAAGATAGAATTTCAGTTTTATTAAGTATGCTTTGAGAAGTAATAAGTATTTAGAAAAGTGAAGAAGTAAAGTAAGAAAAGAAGATAGAAATTCAGTTTTAAGGAGTATGCTTTGAGAAGTAATAAGTATTTAGAAAAGTGAAGAAGTAAAGTAAGAAAAGAAGATAGAAATTCAGTTTTAAGGAGTATGCTTTGAGAAGTAATAAGTATTTAGAAATGTGAAGAAGTAAAGTAAGAAAAGAAGATAGAATTTCAGTTTTAAGGATTATGCTTTGAGAAGTAATAAGTATTTAGAAAAGTGAAGAAGTAAAGTAAGAAAAGAAGATAGAATTTCAGTTTTAAGGATTATGCTTTGAGAAGTAATAAGTATTTAGAAAAGTGAAGAAGTAAAGTAAGAAAAGAAGATAGAAATTCAGTTTTAAGGATTATGCTTTGAGAAGTAATAAGTATTTAGAAAAGTGAAGAAGTAAAGTAAGAAAAGAAGATAGAATTTCAGTTTTAAGGATTATGCTTTGAGAAGTAATAAGTATTTAGAAAAGTGAAGAAGTAAAGTAAGAAAAGAAGATAGAATTTCAGTTTTATTAAGTATGCTTTGAGAAGTAATAAGTATTTAGAAAAGTGAAGAAGTAAAGTAAGAAAAGAAGATAGAAATTCAGTTTTAAGGAGTATGCTTTGAGAAGTAATAAGTATTTAGAAAAGTGAAGAAGTAAAGTAAGAAAAGAAGATAGAAATTCAGTTTTAAGGAGTATGCTTTGAGAAGTAATAAGTATTTAGAAATGTGAAGAAGTAAAGTAAGAAAAGAAGATAGAATTTCAGTTTTAAGGATTATGCTTTGAGAAGTAATAAGTATTTAGAAAAGTGAAGAAGTAAAGTAAGAAAAGAAGATAGAATTTCAGTTTTAAGGATTATGCTTTGAGAAGTAATAAGTATTTAGAAAAGTGAAGAAGTAAAGTAAGAAAAGAAGATAGAAATTCAGTTTTAAGGAGTATGCTTTGAGAAGTAATAAGTATTTAGAAAAGTGAAGAAGTAAAGTAAGAAAAGAAGATAGAATTTCAGTTTTAAGGAGTATGCTTTGAGAAGTAATAAGTATTTAGAAAAGTGAAGAAGTAAAGTAAGAAAAGAAGGTAGAATTTCAGTTTTAAGGATTATGCTTTGAGAAGTAATAAGTATTTAGAAATGTGAAGAAGTAAAGTAAGAAAAGAAGATAGAATTTCAGTTTTAAGGATTATGCTTTGAGAAGTAATAAGTATTTAGAAAAGTGAAGAAGTAAAGTAAGAAAAGAAGATAGAATTTCAGTTTTAAGGATTATGCTTTGAGAAGTAATAAGTATTTAGAAAAGTGAAGAAGTAAAGTAAGAAAAGAAGATAGAATTTCAGTTTTAAGGATTATGCTTTGAGAAGTAATAAGTATTTAGAAAAGTGAAGAAGTAAAGTAAGAAAAGAAGATAGAAATTCAGTTTTAAGGATTATGCTTTGAGAAGTAATAAGTATTTAGAAATGTGAAGAAGTAAAGTAAGAAAAGAAGATAGAATTTCAGTTTTAATGAGTATGCTTTGAGAAGTAATAAGTATTTAGAAAAGTGAAGAAGTAAAGTAAGAAAAGAAGATAGAATTTCAGTTTTAAGGATTATGCTTTGAGAAGTAATAAGTATTTAGAAAAGTGAAGAAGTAAAGTAAGAAAAGAAGATTGAAATTCAGTTTTAAGGATTATGCTTTGAGAAGTAATAAGTATTTAGAAAAGTGAAGAAGTAAAGTAAGAAAAGAAGATAGAAATTCAGTTTTAAGGAGTATGCTTTGAGAAGTAATAAGTATTTAGAAAAGTGAAGAAGTAAAGTAAGAAAAGAAGATAGAATTTCAGTTTTATTAAGTATGCTTTGAGAAGTAATAAGTATTTAGAAAAGTGAAGAAGTAAAGTAAGAAAAGAAGATAGAAATTCAGTTTTAAGGAGTATGCTTTGAGAAGTAATAAGTATTTAGAAAAGTGAAGAAGTAAAGTAAGAAAAGAAGATAGAAATTCAGTTTTAAGGAGTATGCTTTGAGAAGTAATAAGTATTTAGAAAAGTGAAGAAGTAAAGTAAGAAAAGAAGATAGAATTTCAGTTTTAAGGATTATGCTTTGAGAAGTAATAAGTATTTAGAAAAGTGAAGAAGTAAAGTAAGAAAAGAAGATAGAATTTCAGTTTTAACATGTATGCTTTGAGAAGTAATAAGTATTTAGAAAAGTGAAGAAGTAAAGTAAGAAAAGAAGATAGAAATTCAGTTTTAAGGAGTATGCTTTGAGAAGTAATAAGTATTTAGAAAAGTGAAGAAGTAAAGTAAGAAAAGAAGATAGAATTTCAGTTTTAAGGAGTATGCTTTGAGAAGTAATAAGTATTTAGAAAAGTGAAGAAGTAAAGTAAGAAAAGAAGATAGAATTTCAGTTTTAAGGATTATGCTTTGAGAAGTAATAAGTATTTAGAAAAGTGAAGAAGTAAAGTAAGAAAAGAAGATAGAATTTCAGTTTTAAGGATTATGCTTTGAGAAGTAATAAGTATTTAGAAAAGTGAAGAAGTAAAGTAAGAAAAGAAGATTGAAATTCAGTTTTAAGGATTATGCTTTGAGAAGTAATAAGTATTTAGAAAAGTGAAGAAGTAAAGTAAGAAAAGAAGATAGAAATTCAGTTTTAAGGAGTATGCTTTGAGAAGTAATAAGTATTTAGAAAAGTGAAGAAGTAAAGTAAGAAAAGAAGATAGAATTTCAGTTTTATTAAGTATGCTTTGAGAAGTAATAAGTATTTAGAAAAGTGAAGAAGTAAAGTAAGAAAAGAAGATAGAAATTCAGTTTTAAGGAGTATGCTTTGAGAAGTAATAAGTATTTAGAAAAGTGAAGAAGTAAAGTAAGAAAAGAAGGTAGAATTTCAGTTTTAAGGATTATGCTTTGAGAAGTAATAAGTATTTAGAAATGTGAAGAAGTAAAGTAAGAAAAGAAGATAGAATTTCAGTTTTAAGGATTATGCTTTGAGAAGTAATAAGTATTTAGAAAAGTGAAGATGTAAAGTGAGAAAAGATGATAGAAATTCAGTTTTAAGGATTATGCTTTGAGAAGTAATAAGTATTTAGAAATGTGAAGAAGTAAAGTAAGAAAAGAAGATAGAAATTCAGTTTTAAGGAGTATGCTTTGAGAAGTAATAAGTATTTAGAAAAGTGAAGAAGTAAAGTAAGAAAAGAAGATAGAAATTCAGTTTTAACATGTATGCTTTGAGAAGTAATAAGTATTTAGAAAAGTGAAGAAGTAAAGTAAGAAAAGAAGATAGAATTTCAGTTTTAAGGATTATGCTTTGAGAAGTAATAAGTATTTAGAAATGTGAAGAAGTAAAGTAAGAAAAGAAGATAGAATTTCAGTTTTAAGGATTATGCTTTGAGAAGTAATAAGTATTTAGAAAAGTGAAGAAGTAAAGTAAGAAAAAAAGATAGAATTTCAGTTTTAAGGATTATGCTTTGAGAAGTAATAAGTATTTAGAAAAGTGAAGAAGTAAAGTAAGAAAAGAAGATAGAATTTCAGTTTTAACATGTATGCTTTGAGAAGTAATAAGTATTTAGAAAAGTGAAGAAGTAAAGTAAGAAAAGAAGATAGAATTTCAGTTTTAAGGATTATGCTTTGAGAAGTAATAAGTATTTAGAAAAGTGAAGAAGTAAAGTAAGAAAAGAAGATAGAATTTCAGTTTTAAGGATTATGCTTTGAGAAGTAATAAGTATTTAGAAAAGTGAAGAAGTAAAGTAAGAAAAGAAGATTGAAATTCAGTTTTAAGGATTATGCTTTGAGAAGTAATAAGTATTTAGAAAAGTGAAGAAGTAAAGTAAGAAAAGAAGATAGAAATTCAGTTTTAAGGATTATGCTTTGAGAAGTAATAAGTATTTAGAAAAGTGAAGAAGTAAAGTAAGAAAAGAAGATAGAATTTCAGTTTTAAGGATTATGCTTTGAGAAGTAATAAGTATTTAGAAAAGTGAAGAAGTAAAGTAAGAAAAGAAGATAGAATTTCAGTTTTAAATAGTATGCTTTGAGAAGTAATAAGTATTTAGAAAAGTGAAGAAGTAAAGTAAGAAAAGAAGATAGAATTTCAGTTTTAAGGATTATGCTTTGAGAAGTAATAAGTATTTAGAAAAGTGAAGAAGTAAAGTAAGAAAAGAAGATAGAATTTCAGTTTTAAGGATTATGCTTTGAGAAGTAATAAGTATTTAGAAAAGTGAAGAAGTAAAGTAAGAAAAGAAGTTAGAATTTCAATTTTAACATGTATGCTTTGAGAAGTAATAAGTATTTAGAAAAGTGAAGAAGTAAAGTAAGAAAAGAAGATAGAATTTCAGTTTTAAATAGTATGCTTTGAGAAGTAATAAGTATTTAGAAAAGTGAAGAAGTAAAGTAAGAAAAGAAGATAGAATTTCAGTTTTAACATGTATGCTTTGAGAAGTAATAAGTATTTAGAAAAGTGAAGAAGTAAAGTAAGAAAAGAAGATAGAATTTCAGTTTTAAATAGTATGCTTTGAGAAGTAATAAGTATTTAGAAAAGTGAAGAAGTAAAGTAAGAAAAGAAGATAGAAATTCAGTTTTAAGGAGTATGCTTTGAGAAGTAATAAGTATTTAGAAAAGTGAAGAAGTAAAGTAAGAAAAGAAGATTGAAATTCAGTTTTAAGGATTATGCTTTGAGAAGTAATAAATATTTAGAAAAGTGAAGAAGTAAAGTAAGAAAAGAAGATAGAAATTCAGTTTTAAGGATTATGCTTTGAGAAGTAATAAGTATTTAGAAAAGTGAAGAAGTAAAGTAAGAAAAGAAGATAGAATTTCAGTTTTAACATGTATGCTTTGAGAAGTAATAAGTATTTAGAAAAGTGAAGAAGTAAAGTAAGAAAAGAAGGTAGAATTTCAGTTTTAAGGATTATGCTTTGAGAAGTAATAAGTATTTAGAAAAGTGAAGAAGTAAAGTAAGAAAAGAAGATAGAATTTCAGTTTTAATGAGTATGCTTTGAGAAGTAATAAGTATTTAGAAAAGTGAAGAAGTAAAGTAAGAAAAGAAGATAGAATTTCAGTTTTAAGGATTATGCTTTGAGAAGTAATAAGTATTTAGAAAAGTGAAGATGTAAAGTGAGAAAAGAAGATAGAAATTCAGTTTTAATAAGTATGCTTTGAGAAGTAATAAGTATTTAGAAAAGTGAAGAAGTAAAGTGAGAAAAGAAGATAGAAATTCAGTTTTAAGGATTATGCTTTGAGAAGTAATAAGTATTTAGAAAAGTGAAGAAGTAAAGTAAGAAAAGAAGATAGAATTTCAGTTTTAATGAGTATGCTTTGAGAAGTAATAAGTATTTAGAAAAGTGAAGAAGTAAAGTAAGAAAAGAAGATAGAATTTCAGTTTTAAGGATTATGCTTTGAGAAGTAATAAGTATTTAGAAAAGTGAAGAAGTAAAGTAAGAAAAGAAGATAGAAATTCAGTTTTAAGGAGTATGCTTTGAGAAGTAATAAGTATTTAGAAAAGTGAAGAAGTAAAGTAAGAAAAGAAGATAGAAATTCAGTTTTAACATGTATGCTTTGAGAAGTAATAAGTATTTAGAAAAGTGAAGAAGTAAAGTAAGAAAAGAAGATTGAAATTCAGTTTTAAGGATTATGCTTTGAGAAGTAATAAGTATTTAGAAAAGTGAAGAAGTAAAGTAAGAAAAGAAGATAGAAATTCAGTTTTAACATGTATGCTTTGAGAAGTAATAAGTATTTAGAAAAGTGAAGAAGTAAAGTAAGAAAAGAAGATAGAAATTCAGTTTTAACATGTATGCTTTGAGAAGTAATAAGTATTTAGAAAAGTGAAGAAGTAAAGTAAGAAAAGAAGATTGAAATTCAGTTTTAAGGATTATGCTTTGAGAAGTAATAAGTATTTAGAAATGTGAAGAAGTAAAGTAAGAAAAGAAGATAGAATTTCAGTTTTAAGGATTATGCTTTGAGAAGTAATAAGTATTTAGAAAAGTGAAGAAGTAAAGTAAGAAAAGAAGATAGAAATTCAGTTTTAAGGATTATGCTTTGAGAAGTAATAAGTATTTAGAAAAGTGAAGAAGTAAAGTAAGAAAAGAAGATAGAATTTCAGTTTTAAATAGTATGCTTTGAGAAGTAATAAGTATTTAGAAAAGTGAAGAAGTAAAGTAAGAAAAGAAGATAGAATTTCAGTTTTAACATGTATGCTTTGAGAAGTAATAAGTATTTAGAAATGTGAAGAAGTAAAGTAAGAAAAGAAGATAGAATTTCAGTTTTAAGGATTATGCTTTGAGAAGTAATAAGTATTTAGAAAAGTGAAGAAGTAAAGTAAGAAAAAAAGATAGAATTTCAGTTTTAATGAGTATGCTTTGAGAAGTAATAAGTATTTAGAAAAGTGAAGAAGTAAAGTAAGAAAAGAAGATAGAAATTCAGTTTTAACATGTATGCTTTGAGAAGTAATAAGTATTTAGAAAAGTGAAGAAGTAAAGTAAGAAAAGAAGATTGAAATTCAGTTTTAAGGATTATGCTTTGAGAAGTAATAAGTATTTAGAAAAGTGAAGAAGTAAAGTAAGAAAAGAAGATAGAAATTCAGTTTTAAGGAGTATGCTTTGAGAAGTAATAAGTATTTAGAAAAGTGAAGAAGTAAAGTAAGAAAAGAAGATAGAATTTCAGTTTTAAGGATTATGCTTTGAGAAGTAATAAGTATTTAGAAAAGTGAAGAAGTAAAGTAAGAAAAGAAGATAGAATTTCAGTTTTAAGGATTATGCTTTGAGAAGTAATAAGTATTTAGAAAAGTGAAGAAGTAAAGTAAGAAAAGAAGATAGAATTTCAGTTTTAATGAGTATGCTTTGAGAAGTAATAAGTATTTAGAAAAGTGAAGAAGTAAAGTAAGAAAAGAAGATAGAATTTCAGTTTTAAGGATTATGCTTTGAGAAGTAATAAGTATTTAGAAAAGTGAAGAAGTAAAGTAAGAAAAGAAGATAGAAATTCAGTTTTAAGGAGTATGCTTTGAGAAGTAATAAGTATTTAGAAAAGTGAAGAAGTAAAGTAAGAAAAGAAGATTGAATTTCAGTTTTAAGGATTATGCTTTGAGAAGTAATAAGTATTTAGAAAAGTGAAGAAGTAAAGTAAGAAAAGAAGATAGAAATTCAGTTTTAAGGAGTATGCTTTGAGAAGTAATAAGTATTTAGAAAAGTGAAGAAGTAAAGTAAGAAAAGAAGATTGAAATTCAGTTTTAAGGATTATGCTTTGAGAAGTAATAAGTATTTAGAAAAGTGAAGAAGTAAAGTAAGAAAAGAAGATAGAAATTCAGTTTTAAGGAGTATGCTTTGAGAAGTAATAAGTATTTAGAAAAGTGAAGAAGTAAAGTAAGAAAAGAAGATAGAAATTCAGTTTTAAGGAGTATGCTTTGAGAAGTAATAAGTATTTAGAAAAGTGAAGAAGTAAAGTAAGAAAAGAAGATAGAATTTCAGTTTTAACATGTATGCTTTGAGAAGTAATAAGTATTTAGAAAAGTGAAGAAGTAAAGTAAGAAAAGAAGATAGAATTTCAGTTTTAAGGATTATGCTTTGAGAAGTAATAAGTATTTAGAAAAGTGAAGAAGTAAAGTAAGAAAAGAAGTTAGAATTTCAATTTTAACATGTATGCTTTGAGAAGTAATAAGTATTTAGAAAAGTGAAGAAGTAAAGTAAGAAAAGAAGATAGAAATTCAGTTTTAAGGAGTATGCTTTGAGAAGTAATAAGTATTTAGAAAAGTGAAGAAGTAAAGTAAGAAAAGAAGATAGAATTTCAGTTTTAACATGTATGCTTTGAGAAGTAATAAGTATTTAGAAAAGTGAAGAAGTAAAGTAAGAAAAGAAGATAGAAATTCAGTTTTAAGGAGTATGCTTTGAGAAGTAATAAGTATTTAGAAAAGTGAAGAAGTAAAGTAAGAAAAGAAGGTAGAATTTCAGTTTTAAGGATTATGCTTTGAGAAGTAATAAGTATTTAGAAAAGTGAAGAAGTAAAGTAAGAAAAGAAGATAGAATTTCAGTTTTAATGAGTATGCTTTGAGAAGTAATAAGTATTTAGAAAAGTGAAGAAGTAAAGTAAGAAAAGAAGATAGAATTTCAGTTTTAAGGATTATGCTTTGAGAAGTAATAAGTATTTAGAAAAGTGAAGATGTAAAGTGAGAAAAGAAGATAGAAATTCAGTTTTAATAAGTATGCTTTGAGAAGTAATAAGTATTTAGAAAAGTGAAGAAGTAAAGTGAGAAAAGAAGATAGAAATTCAGTTTTAAGGATTATGCTTTGAGAAGTAATAAGTATTTAGAAAAGTGAAGAAGTAAAGTAAGAAAAGAAGATAGAATTTCAGTTTTAAGGATTATGCTTTGAGAAGTAATAAGTATTTAGAAAAGTGAAGAAGTAAAGTAAGAAAAAAAGATAGAATTTCAGTTTTAAGGATTATGCTTTGAGAAGTAATAAGTATTTAGAAAAGTGAAGAAGTAAAGTAAGAAAAGAAGATAGAAATTCAGTTTTAAATAGTATGCTTTGAGAAGTAATAAGTATTTAGAAAAGTGAAGAAGTAAAGTAAGAAAAGAAGATAGAATTTCAGTTTTAAGGATTATGCTTTGAGAAGTAATAAGTATTTAGAAAAGTGAAGAAGTAAAGTAAGAAAAGAAGATAGAATTTCAGTTTTAAGGATTATGCTTTGAGAAGTAATAAGTATTTAGAAAAGTGAAGAAGTAAAGTAAGAAAAGAAGATAGAATTTCAGTTTTAAGGATTATGCTTTGAGAAGTAATAAGTATTTAGAAAAGTGAAGAAGTAAAGTAAGAAAAGAAGATAGAATTTCAGTTTTAAGGATTATGCTTTGAGAAGTAATAAGTATTTAGAAAAGTGAAGATGTAAAGTGAGAAAAGAAGATAGAAATTCAGTTTTAATAAGTATGCTTTGAGAAGTAATAAGTATTTAGAAAAGTGAAGAAGTAAAGTAAGAAAAGAAGATAGAATTTCAGTTTTAACATGTATGCTTTGAGAAGTAATAAGTATTTAGAAAAGTGAAGAAGTAAAGTAAGAAAAGAAGATAGAAATTCAGTTTTAAGGAGTATGCTTTGAGAAGTAATAAGTATTTAGAAAAGTGAAGAAGTAAAGTAAGAAAAGAAGGTAGAATTTCAGTTTTAAGGATTATGCTTTGAGAAGTAATAAGTATTTAGAAAAGTGAAGAAGTAAAGTAAGAAAAGAAGATAGAATTTCAGTTTTAATGAGTATGCTTTGAGAAGTAATAAGTATTTAGAAAAGTGAAGAAGTAAAGTAAGAAAAGAAGATAGAATTTCAGTTTTAAGGATTATGCTTTGAGAAGTAATAAGTATTTAGAAAAGTGAAGATGTAAAGTGAGAAAAGAAGATAGAAATTCAGTTTTAATAAGTATGCTTTGAGAAGTAATAAGTATTTAGAAAAGTGAAGAAGTAAAGTGAGAAAAGAAGATAGAAATTCAGTTTTAAGGATTATGCTTTGAGAAGTAATAAGTATTTAGAAAAGTGAAGAAGTAAAGTAAGAAAAGAAGATAGAATTTCAGTTTTAAGGATTATGCTTTGAGAAGTAATAAGTATTTAGAAAAGTGAAGAAGTAAAGTAAGAAAAAAAGATAGAATTTCAGTTTTAAGGATTATGCTTTGAGAAGTAATAAGTATTTAGAAAAGTGAAGAAGTAAAGTAAGAAAAGAAGATAGAAATTCAGTTTTAAATAGTATGCTTTGAGAAGTAATAAGTATTTAGAAAAGTGAAGAAGTAAAGTAAGAAAAGAAGATAGAATTTCAGTTTTAAGGATTATGCTTTGAGAAGTAATAAGTATTTAGAAAAGTGAAGAAGTAAAGTAAGAAAAGAAGATAGAATTTCAGTTTTAAGGATTATGCTTTGAGAAGTAATAAGTATTTAGAAAAGTGAAGAAGTAAAGTAAGAAAAGAAGATAGAATTTCAGTTTTAAGGATTATGCTTTGAGAAGTAATAAGTATTTAGAAAAGTGAAGAAGTAAAGTAAGAAAAGAAGATAGAATTTCAGTTTTAATGAGTATGCTTTGAGAAGTAATAAGTATTTAGAAAAGTGAAGAAGTAAAGTAAGAAAAGAAGATAGAATTTCAGTTTTAAGGATTATGCTTTGAGAAGTAATAAGTATTTAGAAAAGTGAAGAAGTAAAGTAAGAAAAGAAGATAGAAATTCAGTTTTAAGGAGTATGCTTTGAGAAGTAATAAGTATTTAGAAATGTGAAGAAGTAAAGTAAGAAAAGAAGATTGAATTTCAGTTTTAAGGATTATGCTTTGAGAAGTAATAAGTATTTAGAAAAGTGAAGAAGTAAAGTAAGAAAAGAAGATAGAAATTCAGTTTTAAATAGTATGCTTTGAGAAGTAATAAGTATTTAGAAAAGTGAAGAAGTAAAGTAAGAAAAGAAGATAGAATTTCAGTTTTAAGGATTATGCTTTGAGAAGTAATAAGTATTTAGAAAAGTGAAGAAGTAAAGTAAGAAAAGAAGATAGAATTTCAGTTTTAAGGATTATGCTTTGAGAAGTAATAAGTATTTAGAAAAGTGAAGAAGTAAAGTAAGAAAAGAAGATAGAATTTCAGTTTTAAGGATTATGCTTTGAGAAGTAATAAGTATTTAGAAAAGTGAAGAAGTAAAGTAAGAAAAGAAGATAGAAATTCAGTTTTAAGGAGTATGCTTTGAGAAGTAATAAGTATTTAGAAAAGTGAAGAAGTAAAGTAAGAAAAGAAGATAGAATTTCAGTTTTAAGGATTATGCTTTGAGAAGTAATAAGTATTTAGAAAAGTGAAGAAGTAAAGTAAGAAAAGAAGATAGAATTTCAGTTTTAAGGATTATGCTTTGAGAAGTAATAAGTATTTAGAAAAGTGAAGAAGTAAAGTAAGAAAAGAAGATAGAATTTCAGTTTTAATGAGTATGCTTTGAGAAGTAATAAGTATTTAGAAAAGTGAAGAAGTAAAGTAAGAAAAGAAGATAGAATTTCAGTTTTAAGGATTATGCTTTGAGAAGTAATAAGTATTTAGAAAAGTGAAGAAGTAAAGTAAGAAAAGAAGATAGAAATTCAGTTTTAAGGAGTATGCTTTGAGAAGTAATAAGTATTTAGAAATGTGAAGAAGTAAAGTAAGAAAAGAAGATTGAATTTCAGTTTTAAGGATTATGCTTTGAGAAGTAATAAGTATTTAGAAAAGTGAAGAAGTAAAGTAAGAAAAGAAGATAGAAATTCAGTTTTAAATAGTATGCTTTGAGAAGTAATAAGTATTTAGAAAAGTGAAGAAGTAAAGTAAGAAAAGAAGATAGAATTTCAGTTTTAACATGTATGCTTTGAGAAGTAATAAGTATTTAGAAAAGTGAAGAAGTAAAGTAAGAAAAGAAGATAGAATTTCAGTTTTAATGAGTATGCTTTGAGAAGTAATAAGTATTTAGAAAAGTGAAGAAGTAAAGTAAGAAAAGAAGATAGAATTTCAGTTTTAAGGATTATGCTTTGAGAAGTAATAAGTATTTAGAAAAGTGAAGAAGTAAAGTAAGAAAAGAAGATAGAAATTCAGTTTTAAGGAGTATGCTTTGAGAAGTAATAAGTATTTAGAAAAGTGAAGAAGTAAAGTAAGAAAAGAAGATTGAATTTCAGTTTTAAGGATTATGCTTTGAGAAGTAATAAGTATTTAGAAAAGTGAAGAAGTAAAGTAAGAAAAGAAGATAGAAATTCAGTTTTAACATGTATGCTTTGAGAAGTAATAAGTATTTAGAAAAGTGAAGAAGTAAAGTAAGAAAAGAAGATTGAAATTCAGTTTTAAGGATTATGCTTTGAGAAGTAATAAGTATTTAGAAAAGTGAAGAAGTAAAGTAAGAAAAGAAGATAGAAATTCAGTTTTAAGGAGTATGCTTTGAGAAGTAATAAGTATTTAGAAAAGTGAAGAAGTAAAGTAAGAAAAGAAGATAGAAATTCAGTTTTAAGGAGTATGCTTTGAGAAGTAATAAGTATTTAGAAAAGTGAAGAAGTAAAGTAAGAAAAGAAGATAGAATTTCAGTTTTAACATGTATGCTTTGAGAAGTAATAAGTATTTAGAAAAGTGAAGAAGTAAAGTAAGAAAAGAAGATAGAATTTCAGTTTTAAGGATTATGCTTTGAGAAGTAATAAGTATTTAGAAAAGTGAAGAAGTAAAGTAAGAAAAGAAGTTAGAATTTCAATTTTAACATGTATGCTTTGAGAAGTAATAAGTATTTAGAAAAGTGAAGAAGTAAAGTAAGAAAAGAAGATAGAAATTCAGTTTTAAGGAGTATGCTTTGAGAAGTAATAAGTATTTAGAAAAGTGAAGAAGTAAAGTAAGAAAAGAAGATAGAATTTCAGTTTTAACATGTATGCTTTGAGAAGTAATAAGTATTTAGAAAAGTGAAGAAGTAAAGTAAGAAAAGAAGATAGAAATTCAGTTTTAAGGAGTATGCTTTGAGAAGTAATAAGTATTTAGAAAAGTGAAGAAGTAAAGTAAGAAAAGAAGGTAGAATTTCAGTTTTAAGGATTATGCTTTGAGAAGTAATAAGTATTTAGAAAAGTGAAGAAGTAAAGTAAGAAAAGAAGATAGAATTTCAGTTTTAATGAGTATGCTTTGAGAAGTAATAAGTATTTAGAAAAGTGAAGAAGTAAAGTAAGAAAAGAAGATAGAATTTCAGTTTTAAGGATTATGCTTTGAGAAGTAATAAGTATTTAGAAAAGTGAAGATGTAAAGTGAGAAAAGAAGATAGAAATTCAGTTTTAATAAGTATGCTTTGAGAAGTAATAAGTATTTAGAAAAGTGAAGAAGTAAAGTGAGAAAAGAAGATAGAAATTCAGTTTTAAGGATTATGCTTTGAGAAGTAATAAGTATTTAGAAAAGTGAAGAAGTAAAGTAAGAAAAGAAGATAGAATTTCAGTTTTAAGGATTATGCTTTGAGAAGTAATAAGTATTTAGAAAAGTGAAGAAGTAAAGTAAGAAAAAAAGATAGAATTTCAGTTTTAAGGATTATGCTTTGAGAAGTAATAAGTATTTAGAAAAGTGAAGAAGTAAAGTAAGAAAAGAAGATAGAAATTCAGTTTTAAATAGTATGCTTTGAGAAGTAATAAGTATTTAGAAAAGTGAAGAAGTAAAGTAAGAAAAGAAGATAGAATTTCAGTTTTAACATGTATGCTTTGAGAAGTAATAAGTATTTAGAAAAGTGAAGAAGTAAAGTAAGAAAAGAAGATAGAATTTCAGTTTTAAGGATTATGCTTTGAGAAGTAATAAGTATTTAGAAAAGTGAAGAAGTAAAGTAAGAAAAGAAGATAGAATTTCAGTTTTAAGGATTATGCTTTGAGAAGTAATAAGTATTTAGAAAAGTGAAGAAGTAAAGTAAGAAAAGAAGATAGAATTTCAGTTTTAATGAGTATGCTTTGAGAAGTAATAAGTATTTAGAAAAGTGAAGAAGTAAAGTAAGAAAAGAAGATAGAATTTCAGTTTTAAGGATTATGCTTTGAGAAGTAATAAGTATTTAGAAAAGTGAAGAAGTAAAGTAAGAAAAGAAGATAGAAATTCAGTTTTAAGGAGTATGCTTTGAGAAGTAATAAGTATTTAGAAAAGTGAAGAAGTAAAGTAAGAAAAGAAGATTGAATTTCAGTTTTAAGGATTATGCTTTGAGAAGTAATAAGTATTTAGAAAAGTGAAGAAGTAAAGTAAGAAAAGAAGATAGAAATTCAGTTTTAACATGTATGCTTTGAGAAGTAATAAGTATTTAGAAAAGTGAAGAAGTAAAGTAAGAAAAGAAGATAGAATTTCAGTTTTATTAAGTATGCTTTGAGAAGTAATAAGTATTTAGAAAAGTGAAGAAGTAAAGTAAGAAAAGAAGATAGAATTTCAGTTTTAAATAGTATGCTTTGAGAAGTAATAAGTATTTAGAAAAGTGAAGAAGTAAAGTAAGAAAAGAAGTTAGAATTTCAATTTTAACATGTATGCTTTGAGAAGTAATAAGTATTTAGAAAAGTGAAGAAGTAAAGTAAGAAAAGAAGATAGAATTTCAGTTTTAAGGATTATGCTTTGAGAAGTAATAAGTATTTAGAAAAGTGAAGAAGTAAAGTAAGAAAAGAAGATAGAATTTCAGTTTTAACATGTATGCTTTGAGAAGTAATAAGTATTTAGAAAAGTGAAGAAGTAAAGTAAGAAAAGAAGATAGAAATTCAGTTTTAAGGAGTATGCTTTGAGAAGTAATAAGTATTTAGAAAAGTGAAGAAGTAAAGTAAGAAAAGAAGATAGAAATTCAGTTTTAAGGAGTATGCTTTGAGAAGTAATAAGTATTTAGAAAAGTGAAGAAGTAAAGTAAGAAAAGAAGATAGAATTTCAGTTTTAACATGTATGCTTTGAGAAGTAATAAGTATTTAGAAAAGTGAAGAAGTAAAGTAAGAAAAGAAGATAGAAATTCAGTTTTAAGGAGTATGCTTTGAGAAGTAATAAGTATTTAGAAAAGTGAAGAAGTAAAGTAAGAAAAGAAGGTAGAATTTCAGTTTTAAGGATTATGCTTTGAGAAGTAATAAGTATTTAGAAAAGTGAAGAAGTAAAGTAAGAAAAGAAGATAGAATTTCAGTTTTAATGAGTATGCTTTGAGAAGTAATAAGTATTTAGAAAAGTGAAGAAGTAAAGTAAGAAAAGAAGATAGAATTTCAGTTTTAAGGATTATGCTTTGAGAAGTAATAAGTATTTAGAAAAGTGAAGATGTAAAGTGAGAAAAGAAGATAGAAATTCAGTTTTAATAAGTATGCTTTGAGAAGTAATAAGTATTTAGAAAAGTGAAGAAGTAAAGTGAGAAAAGAAGATAGAAATTCAGTTTTAAGGATTATGCTTTGAGAAGTAATAAGTATTTAGAAAAGTGAAGAAGTAAAGTAAGAAAAGAAGATAGAATTTCAGTTTTAAGGATTATGCTTTGAGAAGTAATAAGTATTTAGAAAAGTGAAGAAGTAAAGTAAGAAAAAAAGATAGAATTTCAGTTTTAAGGATTATGCTTTGAGAAGTAATAAGTATTTAGAAAAGTGAAGAAGTAAAGTAAGAAAAGAAGATAGAAATTCAGTTTTAAATAGTATGCTTTGAGAAGTAATAAGTATTTAGAAAAGTGAAGAAGTAAAGTAAGAAAAGAAGATAGAATTTCAGTTTTAACATGTATGCTTTGAGAAGTAATAAGTATTTAGAAAAGTGAAGAAGTAAAGTAAGAAAAGAAGATAGAATTTCAGTTTTAAGGATTATGCTTTGAGAAGTAATAAGTATTTAGAAAAGTGAAGAAGTAAAGTAAGAAAAGAAGATAGAATTTCAGTTTTAAGGATTATGCTTTGAGAAGTAATAAGTATTTAGAAAAGTGAAGAAGTAAAGTAAGAAAAGAAGATAGAATTTCAGTTTTATTAAGTATGCTTTGAGAAGTAATAAGTATTTAGAAAAGTGAAGAAGTAAAGTAAGAAAAGAAGATAGAAATTCAGTTTTAAGGAGTATGCTTTGAGAAGTAATAAGTATTTAGAAAAGTGAAGAAGTAAAGTAAGAAAAGAAGATAGAAATTCAATTTTAACATGTATGCTTTGAGAAGTAATAAGTATTTAGAAAAGTGAAGAAGTAAAGTAAGAAAAGAAGGTAGAATTTCAGTTTTAAGGATTATGCTTTGAGAAGTAATAAGTATTTAGAAAAGTGAAGAAGTAAAGTAAGAAAAGAAGATAGAATTTCAGTTTTAATGAGTATGCTTTGAGAAGTAATAAGTATTTAGAAAAGTGAAGAAGTAAAGTAAGAAAAGAAGATAGAATTTCAGTTTTAAGGATTATGCTTTGAGAAGTAATAAGTATTTAGAAAAGTGAAGATGTAAAGTGAGAAAAGAAGATAGAAATTCAGTTTTAATAAGTATGCTTTGAGAAGTAATAAGTATTTAGAAAAGTGAAGAAGTAAAGTGAGAAAAGAAGATAGAAATTCAGTTTTAAGGATTATGCTTTGAGAAGTAATAAGTATTTAGAAAAGTGAAGAAGTAAAGTAAGAAAAGAAGATAGAATTTCAGTTTTAAGGATTATGCTTTGAGAAGTAATAAGTATTTAGAAAAGTGAAGAAGTAAAGTAAGAAAAAAAGATAGAATTTCAGTTTTAAGGATTATGCTTTGAGAAGTAATAAGTATTTAGAAAAGTGAAGAAGTAAAGTAAGAAAAGAAGATAGAAATTCAGTTTTAAATAGTATGCTTTGAGAAGTAATAAGTATTTAGAAAAGTGAAGAAGTAAAGTAAGAAAAGAAGATAGAATTTCAGTTTTAACATGTATGCTTTGAGAAGTAATAAGTATTTAGAAAAGTGAAGAAGTAAAGTAAGAAAAGAAGATAGAATTTCAGTTTTAAGGATTATGCTTTGAGAAGTAATAAGTATTTAGAAAAGTGAAGAAGTAAAGTAAGAAAAGAAGATAGAATTTCAGTTTTAAGGATTATGCTTTGAGAAGTAATAAGTATTTAGAAAAGTGAAGAAGTAAAGTAAGAAAAGAAGATAGAATTTCAGTTTTAATGAGTATGCTTTGAGAAGTAATAAGTATTTAGAAAAGTGAAGAAGTAAAGTAAGAAAAGAAGATAGAAATTCAGTTTTAAGGATTATGCTTTGAGAAGTAATAAGTATTTAGAAAAGTGAAGAAGTAAAGTAAGAAAAGAAGATAGAATTTCAGTTTTAATGAGTATGCTTTGAGAAGTAATAAGTATTTAGAAAAGTGAAGAAGTAAAGTAAGAAAAGAAGATAGAAATTCAGTTTTAAGGAGTATGCTTTGAGAAGTAATAAGTATTTAGAAAAGTGAAGAAGTAAAGTAAGAAAAGAAGATAGAAATTCAGTTTTAAGGAGTATGCTTTGAGAAGTAATAAGTATTTAGAAAAGTGAAGAAGTAAAGTAAGAAAAGAAGATAGAATTTCAGTTTTAACATGTATGCTTTGAGAAGTAATAAGTATTTAGAAAAGTGAAGAAGTAAAGTAAGAAAAGAAGATAGAAATTCAGTTTTAAGGAGTATGCTTTGAGAAGTAATAAGTATTTAGAAAAGTGAAGAAGTAAAGTAAGAAAAGAAGGTAGAATTTCAGTTTTAAGGATTATGCTTTGAGAAGTAATAAGTATTTAGAAAAGTGAAGAAGTAAAGTAAGAAAAGAAGATAGAATTTCAGTTTTAAGGATTATGCTTTGAGAAGTAATAAGTATTTAGAAAAGTGAAGATGTAAAGTGAGAAAAGAAGATAGAAATTCAGTTTTAATAAGTATGCTTTGAGAAGTAATAAGTATTTAGAAAAGTGAAGAAGTAAAGTGAGAAAAGAAGATAGAAATTCAGTTTTAAGGATTATGCTTTGAGAAGTAATAAGTATTTAGAAAAGTGAAGAAGTAAAGTAAGAAAAGAAGATAGAATTTCAGTTTTAAGGATTATGCTTTGAGAAGTAATAAGTATTTAGAAAAGTGAAGAAGTAAAGTAAGAAAAAAAGATAGAATTTCAGTTTTAAGGATTATGCTTTGAGAAGTAATAAGTATTTAGAAAAGTGAAGAAGTAAAGTAAGAAAAGAAGATAGAAATTCAGTTTTAAATAGTATGCTTTGAGAAGTAATAAGTATTTAGAAAAGTGAAGAAGTAAAGTAAGAAAAGAAGATAGAATTTCAGTTTTAACATGTATGCTTTGAGAAGTAATAAGTATTTAGAAAAGTGAAGAAGTAAAGTAAGAAAAGAAGATAGAATTTCAGTTTTAAGGATTATGCTTTGAGAAGTAATAAGTATTTAGAAAAGTGAAGAAGTAAAGTAAGAAAAGAAGATAGAATTTCAGTTTTAAGGATTATGCTTTGAGAAGTAATAAGTATTTAGAAAAGTGAAGATGTAAAGTGAGAAAAGAAGATAGAAATTCAGTTTTAATAAGTATGCTTTGAGAAGTAATAAGTATTTAGAAAAGTGAAGAAGTAAAGTGAGAAAAGAAGATAGAAATTCAGTTTTAAGGATTATGCTTTGAGAAGTAATAAGTATTTAGAAAAGTGAAGAAGTAAAGTAAGAAAAGAAGATAGAATTTCAGTTTTAAGGATTATGCTTTGAGAAGTAATAAGTATTTAGAAAAGTGAAGAAGTAAAGTAAGAAAAAAAGATAGAATTTCAGTTTTAAGGATTATGCTTTGAGAAGTAATAAGTATTTAGAAAAGTGAAGAAGTAAAGTAAGAAAAGAAGATAGAAATTCAGTTTTAAATAGTATGCTTTGAGAAGTAATAAGTATTTAGAAAAGTGAAGAAGTAAAGTAAGAAAAGAAGATAGAATTTCAGTTTTAACATGTATGCTTTGAGAAGTAATAAGTATTTAGAAAAGTGAAGAAGTAAAGTAAGAAAAGAAGATAGAATTTCAGTTTTAAGGATTATGCTTTGAGAAGTAATAAGTATTTAGAAAAGTGAAGAAGTAAAGTAAGAAAAGAAGATAGAATTTCAGTTTTAAGGATTATGCTTTGAGAAGTAATAAGTATTTAGAAAAGTGAAGAAGTAAAGTAAGAAAAGAAGATAGAATTTCAGTTTTATTAAGTATGCTTTGAGAAGTAATAAGTATTTAGAAAAGTGAAGAAGTAAAGTAAGAAAAGAAGATAGAAATTCAGTTTTAAGGAGTATGCTTTGAGAAGTAATAAGTATTTAGAAAAGTGAAGAAGTAAAGTAAGAAAAGAAGATAGAAATTCAATTTTAACATGTATGCTTTGAGAAGTAATAAGTATTTAGAAAAGTGAAGAAGTAAAGTAAGAAAAGAAGATAGAATTTCAGTTTTAAGGATTATGCTTTGAGAAGTAATAAGTATTTAGAAAAGTGAAGAAGTAAAGTAAGAAAAGAAGATAGAAATTCAGTTTTAAGGATTATGCTTTGAGAAGTAATAAGTATTTAGAAAAGTGAAGAAGTAAAGTAAGAAAAGAAGATAGAATTTCAGTTTTATTAAGTATGCTTTGAGAAGTAATAAGTATTTAGAAAAGTGAAGAAGTAAAGTAAGAAAAGAAGATAGAATTTCAGTTTTAAATAGTATGCTTTGAGAAGTAATAAGTATTTAGAAAAGTGAAGAAGTAAAGTAAGAAAAGAAGTTAGAATTTCAATTTTAACATGTATGCTTTGAGAAGTAATAAGTATTTAGAAAAGTGAAGAAGTAAAGTAAGAAAAGAAGATAGAATTTCAGTTTTAAGGATTATGCTTTGAGAAGTAATAAGTATTTAGAAAAGTGAAGAAGTAAAGTAAGAAAAGAAGATAGAATTTCAGTTTTAACATGTATGCTTTGAGAAGTAATAAGTATTTAGAAAAGTGAAGAAGTAAAGTAAGAAAAGAAGATAGAAATTCAGTTTTAAGGAGTATGCTTTGAGAAGTAATAAGTATTTAGAAAAGTGAAGAAGTAAAGTAAGAAAAGAAGGTAGAATTTCAGTTTTAAGGATTATGCTTTGAGAAGTAATAAGTATTTAGAAAAGTGAAGAAGTAAAGTAAGAAAAGAAGATAGAATTTCAGTTTTAATGAGTATGCTTTGAGAAGTAATAAGTATTTAGAAAAGTGAAGAAGTAAAGTAAGAAAAGAAGATAGAATTTCAGTTTTAAGGATTATGCTTTGAGAAGTAATAAGTATTTAGAAAAGTGAAGATGTAAAGTGAGAAAAGAAGATAGAAATTCAGTTTTAATAAGTATGCTTTGAGAAGTAATAAGTATTTAGAAAAGTGAAGAAGTAAAGTGAGAAAAGAAGATAGAAATTCAGTTTTAAGGATTATGCTTTGAGAAGTAATAAGTATTTAGAAAAGTGAAGAAGTAAAGTAAGAAAAGAAGATAGAATTTCAGTTTTAAGGAGTATGCTTTGAGAAGTAATAAGTATTTAGAAAAGTGAAGAAGTAAAGTAAGAAAAGAAGATAGAAATTCAGTTTTAAGGAGTATGCTTTGAGAAGTAATAAGTATTTAGAAAAGTGAAGAAGTAAAGTAAGAAAAGAAGATAGAAATTCAGAGGATTATGCTTTGAGAAGTAATAAGTATTTAGAAAAGTGAAGAAGTAAAGTAAGAAAAGAAGATAGAATTTCAGTTTTATTATGCTTTGAGAAGTAATAAGTATTTAGAAAAGTGAAGAAGTAAAGTAAGAAAAGAAGATAGAATTTCAGTTTTAAATAGTATGCTTTGAGAAGTAATAAGTATTTAGAAAAGTGAAGAGTAAAGTAAGAAAAGAATAGAATTTCAATTTTAACATGTATGCTTTGAGAAGTAATAAGTATTTAGAAAAGTGAAGAAGTAAAGTAAGAAAAGAAGATAGAATTTCATAAGGATTATGCTTTGAGAAGTAATAAGTATTTAGAAAAGTGAAGAAGTAAAGTAAGAAAAGAAGATAGAATTTCAGTTTTTAACATGTATGCTTTGAGAAGTAATAAGTATTTAGAAAAGTGAAGAAGTAAAGTAAGAAAAGAAGATAGAAATTCAGTTTTAAGGAGTATGCTTTGAGAAGTAATAAGTATTTAGAAAAGTGAAGAAGTAAAGTAAGAAAAGAAGATTGAATTTCAGTTTTAAGGATTATGCTTTGAGAAGTAATAAGTATTTAGAAAAGTGAAGAAGTAAAGTAAGAAAAGAAGATAGAAATTCAGTTTTAAGGATTATGCTTTGAGAAGTAATAAGTATTTAGAAAAGTGAAGAAGTAAAGTAAGAAAAGAAGATAGAATTTCAGTTTTAAGGATTATGCTTTGAGAAGTAATAAGTATTTAGAAAAGTGAAGAAGTAAAGTAAGAAAAGAAGATAGAATTTCAGTTTTAAGGAGTATGCTTTGAGAAGTAATAAGTATTTAGAAAAGTGAAGAAGTAAAGTAAGAAAAGAAGATAGAATTTCAGTTTTAAAAAGTATGCTTTGAGAAGTAATAAGTATTTAGAAAAGTGAAGAAGTAAAGTAAGAAAAGAAGATAGAATTTCAGTTTTAAGGATTATGCTTTGAGAAGTAATAAGTATTTAGAAAAGTGAAGAAGTAAAGTAAGAAAAGAAGGTAGAATTTCAGTTTTAAGGATTATGCTTTGAGAAGTAATAAGTATTTAGAAATGTGAAGAAGTAAAGTAAGAAAAGAAGATAGAATTTCAGTTTTAAATAGTATGCTTTGAGAAGTAATAAGTATTTAGAAAAGTGAAGAAGTAAAGTAAGAAAAGAAGTTAGAATTTCAATTTTAACATGTATGCTTTGAGAAGTAATAAGTATTTAGAAAAGTGAAGAAGTAAAGTAAGAAAAGAAGATAGAATTTCAGTTTTAAGGATTATGCTTTGAGAAGTAATAAGTATTTAGAAAAGTGAAGAAGTAAAGTAAGAAAAGAAGATAGAAATTCAGTTTTAAGGAGTATGCTTTGAGAAGTAATAAGTATTTAGAAAAGTGAAGAAGTAAAGTAAGAAAAGAAGATTGAATTTCAGTTTTAAGGATTATGCTTTGAGAAGTAATAAGTATTTAGAAAAGTGAAGAAGTAAAGTAAGAAAAGAAGATAGAAATTCAGTTTTAACATGTATGCTTTGAGAAGTAATAAGTATTTAGAAAAGTGAAGAAGTAAAGTAAGAAAAGAAGATAGAAATTCAGTTTTAAGGATTATGCTTTGAGAAGTAATAAGTATTTAGAAAAGTTAAAGTAAGAAAAAGAAGATAGAAATTCAGTTTTAAGGATTATGCTTTGAGAAGTAATAAGTATTTAGAAAAGTGAAGAAGTAAAGTAAGAAAAAAGATAGAATTTCAGTTTTAAGGATTATGCTTTGAGAAGTAATAAGTATTTAGAAAAGTGAAGAAGTAAAGTAAGAAAAGAAGTTAGAATTTCAATTTTAACATGTATGCTTTGAGAAGTAATAAGTATTTAGAAAAGTGAAGAAGTAAAGTAAGAAAAGAAGATAGAAATTCAGAAGGAGTATGCTTTGAGAAGTAATAAGTATTTAGAAAAGTTAAAGTAAGAAAAGAAGATAGAATTTCAGTTTTAACATGTATGCTTTGAGAAGTAATAAGTATTTAGAAAAGTGAAGAAGTAAAGTAAGAAAAAAGATAGAAATTCAGTTTTAAGGAGTATGCTTTGAGAAGTAATAAGTATTTAGAAAAGTGAAGAAGTAAAGTAAGAAAAGAAGGTAGAATTTCAGTTTTAAGGATTATGCTTTGAGAAGTAATAAGTATTTAGAAAAGTGAAGAAGTAAAGTAAGAAAAGAAGATAGAATCAGTTTTAATGAGTATGCTTTGAGAAGTAATAAGTATTTAGAAAAAGTTAAAGTAAGAAAAGAAGATAGAATTTCAGTTTTAAGATTATGCTTTGAGAAGTAATAAGTATTTAGAAAAGTGAAGATGTAAAGTGAGAAAAGAAGATAGAAATTCAGTTTTAATAAGTATGCTTTGAGAAGTAATAAGTATTTAGAAAAGTGAAGAAGTAAAGTGAGAAAAGAAGATAGAAATTCAGTTTTAAGGATTATGCTTTGAGAAGTAATAAGTATTTAGAAAAGTGAAGAAGTAAAGTAAGAAAAGAAGATAGAATTTCAGTTTTAAGGATTATGCTTTGAGAAGTAATAAGTATTTAGAAAAGTGAAGAAGTAAAGTAAGAAAAGAAGGTAGAATTTCAGTTTTAAGGATTATGCTTTGAGAAGTAATAAGTATTTAGAAAAGTGAAGAAGTAAAGTAAGAAAAGAAGATAGAATTTCAGTTTTAATGAGTATGCTTTGAGAAGTAATAAGTATTTAGAAAAGTGAAGAAGTAAAGTAAGAAAAGAAGATAGAATTTCAGTTTTAAGGATTATGCTTTGAGAAGTAATAAGTATTTAGAAAAGTGAAGATGTAAAGTGAGAAAAGAAGATAGAAATTCAGTTTTAATAAGTATGCTTTGAGAAGTAATAAGTATTTAGAAAAGTGAAGAAGTAAAGTGAGAAAAGAAGATAGAAATTCAGTTTTAAGGATTATGCTTTGAGAAGTAATAAGTATTTAGAAAAGTGAAGAAGTAAAGTAAGAAAAGAAGATAGAATTTCAGTTTTAAGGATTATGCTTTGAGAAGTAATAAGTATTTAGAAAAGTGAAGAAGTAAAGTAAGAAAAGAAGATAGAATTTCAGTTTTAAGGATTATGCTTTGAGAAGTAATAAGTATTTAGAAAAGTGAAGAAGTAAAGTAAGAAAAGAAGATAGAAATTCAGTTTTAAATAGTATGCTTTGAGAAGTAATAAGTATTTAGAAAAGTGAAGAAGTAAAGTAAGAAAAGAAGATAGAATTTCAGTTTTAAGGATTATGCTTTGAGAAGTAATAAGTATTTAGAAAAGTGAAGAAGTAAAGTAAGAAAAGAAGATAGAAATTCAGTTTTAAGGATTATGCTTTGAGAAGTAATAAGTATTTAGAAAAGTGAAGAAGTAAAGTAAGAAAAGAAGATAGAATTTCAGTTTTATTAAGTATGCTTTGAGAAGTAATAAGTATTTAGAAAAGTGAAGAAGTAAAGTAAGAAAAGAAGATAGAATTTCAGTTTTAAATAGTATGCTTTGAGAAGTAATAAGTATTTAGAAAAGTGAAGAAGTAAAGTAAGAAAAGAAGTTAGAATTTCAATTTTAACATGTATGCTTTGAGAAGTAATAAGTATTTAGAAAAGTGAAGAAGTAAAGTAAGAAAAGAAGATAGAATTTCAGTTTTAAGGATTATGCTTTGAGAAGTAATAAGTATTTAGAAAAGTGAAGAAGTAAAGTAAGAAAAGAAGATAGAATTTCAGTTTTAACATGTATGCTTTGAGAAGTAATAAGTATTTAGAAAAGTGAAGAAGTAAAGTAAGAAAAGAAGATAGAAATTCAGTTTTAAGGAGTATGCTTTGAGAAGTAATAAGTATTTAGAAAAGTGAAGAAGTAAAGTAAGAAAAGAAGGTAGAATTTCAGTTTTAAGGATTATGCTTTGAGAAGTAATAAGTATTTAGAAAAGTGAAGAAGTAAAGTAAGAAAAGAAGATAGAATTTCAGTTTTAATGAGTATGCTTTGAGAAGTAATAAGTATTTAGAAAAGTGAAGAAGTAAAGTAAGAAAAGAAGATAGAATTTCAGTTTTAAGGATTATGCTTTGAGAAGTAATAAGTATTTAGAAAAGTGAAGATGTAAAGTGAGAAAAGAAGATAGAAATTCAGTTTTAATAAGTATGCTTTGAGAAGTAATAAGTATTTAGAAAAGTGAAGAAGTAAAGTGAGAAAAGAAGATAGAAATTCAGTTTTAAGGATTATGCTTTGAGAAGTAATAAGTATTTAGAAAAGTGAAGAAGTAAAGTAAGAAAAGAAGATAGAATTTCAGTTTTAAGGATTATGCTTTGAGAAGTAATAAGTATTTAGAAAAGTGAAGAAGTAAAGTAAGAAAAGAAGATAGAATTTCAGTTTTAAGGAGTATGCTTTGAGAAGTAATAAGTATTTAGAAAAGTGAAGAAGTAAAGTAAGAAAAGAAGATAGAATTTCAGTTTTAAGGATTATGCTTTGAGAAGTAATAAGTATTTAGAAAAGTGAAGAAGTAAAGTAAGAAAAGAAGATAGAATTTCAGTTTTAAATAGTATGCTTTGAGAAGTAATAAGTATTTAGAAAAGTGAAGAAGTAAAGTAAGAAAAGAAGATAGAATTTCAGTTTTAAATAGTATGCTTTGAGAAGTAATAAGTATTTAGAAAAGTGAAGAAGTAAAGTAAGAAAAGAAGTTAGAATTTCAATTTTAACATGTATGCTTTGAGAAGTAATAAGTATTTAGAAAAGTGAAGAAGTAAAGTAAGAAAAGAAGATAGAATTTCAGTTTTAAGGATTATGCTTTGAGAAGTAATAAGTATTTAGAAAAGTGAAGAAGTAAAGTAAGAAAAGAAGATAGAATTTCAGTTTTAACATGTATGCTTTGAGAAGTAATAAGTATTTAGAAAAGTGAAGAAGTAAAGTAAGAAAAGAAGATAGAAATTCAGTTTTAAGGAGTATGCTTTGAGAAGTAATAAGTATTTAGAAAAGTGAAGAAGTAAAGTAAGAAAAGAAGATTGAATTTCAGTTTTAAGGATTATGCTTTGAGAAGTAATAAGTATTTAGAAAAGTGAAGAAGTAAAGTAAGAAAAGAAGATAGAAATTCAGTTTTAAGGATTATGCTTTGAGAAGTAATAAGTATTTAGAAAAGTGAAGAAGTAAAGTAAGAAAAGAAGATAGAATTTCAGTTTTAAGGATTATGCTTTGAGAAGTAATAAGTATTTAGAAAAGTGAAGAAGTAAAGTAAGAAAAGAAGATAGAATTTCAGTTTTAAGGAGTATGCTTTGAGAAGTAATAAGTATTTAGAAAAGTGAAGAAGTAAAGTAAGAAAAGAAGATAGAATTTCAGTTTTAAATAGTATGCTTTGAGAAGTAATAAGTATTTAGAAAAGTGAAGAAGTAAAGTAAGAAAAGAAGATAGAATTTCAGTTTTAAGGATTATGCTTTGAGAAGTAATAAGTATTTAGAAAAGTGAAGAAGTAAAGTAAGAAAAGAAGGATAGAATTTCAGTTTTAAGGATTATGCTTTGAGAAGTAATAAGTATTTAGAAATGTGAAGAAGTAAAGTAAGAAAAGAAGATAGAATTTCAGTTTTAAATAGTATGCTTTGAGAAGTAATAAGTATTTAGAAAAGTGAAGAAGTAAAGTAAGAAAAGAAGATAGAATTTCAATTTTAACATGTATGCTTTGAGAAGTAATAAGTATTTAGAAAAGTGAAGAAGTAAAGTAAGAAAAGAAGATAGAATTTCAGTTTTAAGGATTATGCTTTTGAGAAGTAATAAGTATTTAGAAAAGTGAAGAAGTAAAGTAAGAAAAGAAGATAGAAATTCAGTTTTAAGGATTATGCTTTGAGAAGTAATAAGTATTTAGAAAAGTGAAGAAGTAAAGTAAGAAAAGAAGATAGAATTTCAGTTTTATTAAGTATGCTTTGAGAAGTAATAAGTATTTAGAAAAGTGAAGAAGTAAAGTAAGAAAAGAAGATAGAATTTCAGTTTTAACATGTATGCTTTGAGAAGTAATAAGTATTTAGAAAAGTGAAGAAGTAAAGTAAGAAAAGAAGATAGAATTTCAGTTTTAACATGTATGCTTTGAGAAGTAATAAGTATTTAGAAATGTGAAGAAGTAAAGTAAGAAAAGAAGATAGAATTTCAGTTTTAAGGATTATGCTTTGAGAAGTAATAAGTATTTAGAAAAGTGAAGAAGTAAAGTAAGAAAAGAAGATAGAAATTCAGTTTTAAGGATTATGCTTTGAGAAGTAATAAGTATTTAGAAAAGTGAAGAAGTAAAGTAAGAAAAGAAGATAGAATTTCAGTTTTAAGGATTATGCTTTGAGAAGTAATAAGTATTTAGAAAAGTGAAGAAGTAAAGTAAGAAAAGAAGTTAGAATTTCAATTTTAACATGTATGCTTTGAGAAGTAATAAGTATTTAGAAAAGTGAAGAAGTAAAGTAAGAAAAGAAGATAGAAATTCAGTTTTAAGGAGTATGCTTTGAGAAGTAATAAGTATTTAGAAAAGTGAAGAAGTAAAGTAAGAAAAGAAGATAGAATTTCAGTTTTAACATGTATGCTTTGAGAAGTAATAAGTATTTAGAAAAGTGAAGAAGTAAAGTAAGAAAAGAAGATAGAAATTCAGTTTTAAGGAGTATGCTTTGAGAAGTAATAAGTATTTAGAAAAGTGAAGAAGTAAAGTAAGAAAAGAAGGTAGAATTTCAGTTTTAAGGATTATGCTTTGAGAAGTAATAAGTATTTAGAAAAGTGAAGAAGTAAAGTAAGAAAAGAAGATAGAATTTCAGTTTTAATGAGTATGCTTTGAGAAGTAATAAGTATTTAGAAAAGTGAAGAAGTAAAGTAAGAAAAGAAGATAGAATTTCAGTTTTAAGGATTATGCTTTGAGAAGTAATAAGTATTTAGAAAAGTGAAGATGTAAAGTGAGAAAAGAAGATAGAAATTCAGTTTTAATAAGTATGCTTTGAGAAGTAATAAGTATTTAGAAAAGTGAAGAAGTAAAGTGAGAAAAGAAGATAGAAATTCAGTTTTAAGGATTATGCTTTGAGA
>CAMPDV010007410.1:0-17032 GCA_946699065.1 Loxodes magnus
GGGGTATAAAAATAAAGATTGGCTTTTAAAATTTAATTTAATTTAATTTAATCTAAATAAATTAGGCGAAAAATAAAGTTTAACAAGTTTGGATTCAAAAATTAGATAGATATAACTTATATTAATTATTGAAATGATAGATAATTAATTAAATATATAGCTTTTATATATTATCGTATAAAGAAAATAATCAGTTTAGTTTTATTTAATGTAATAATTCTTAAGCTTTCTAAGTTAAGCTTATATCATATAAAAGTTAAAGATATCTTAAAATCTTATTGATATAATTGCCTGGCTTATTCTATTTATTCCTTAGACTAATTACACTTCAATATTTAAACTTTTATTTTAGTATTATTTAACTTTTTAAGTCTCATTTCTGTTTCAGTATTAAGTTCCACTTACGAAGCAATTTTATCTAGCATAGTTTTTACCTTTAAATAAAAATCTGCTAACTTATTTTAATATCATGCTTTTAAAATCTCCTTTACTTCTGTTTGACTGTAGTAGAATCTTACGAAAAAGCATTTTCTCCACTAAATTGAAAAAAAGTCTATCATTGATATTTAAAGGTATAACTGTAAATCTAAATTTAAAGACTCCTTAGTCTAAATTTTAAGCATTTGCTTACATTATTTGGTTACCTTAAACAGCTTAAGCAAACTCATGGATTTAAGAAGCAAAAATAATTTTCCTAATTTTGTTTGCTGAAAGATATTAAGTTTCAGCTAAGAGTCAATAAAGCCAAAATTTTATACGAGACACTAAATAAAAATTTGAGAAAGAGCTTAGAAACTAGCTATCTAAAATGAATGCAAACGATACTTTTCATATTTATAAGGACAATAAGCTATTTTGGCTAAGAGGAGATAAAGATGTTTTGCCATAAAGATAATAAATAGGATGATAAGGTATTAGAGATACTAAAGGGATAAATATTATCTTTTACTGGTGCTTTCTGAAACTAATAAATAGTAGATATAATCTAGAATAAATATAAATGGTGTGATATAGATTGTAGTTTAATAGGAGTTAAATGTGGTAGATAATGTTAATCTGTTATATGAATAGAAAGTTGGTTAGTAAGACATATTAATGAATGATATGTTTTACATGTTTATAAATTAGGCTTAGATACTATTGCTCCCTATCTACATGAAAAGGAATAGATAAGGTTAGCTCTGTATTATATGGAATTGTATTTTGGAATAACTTTGATGAGGATTGTAGGTGTGGACTGATTTGATATAGTATTAATAAGTTGATTCTTTGAACTTAAGATTAAATTAGAAGTTATCTTGCTTAATTAACCTCTCTTAAGTATTTAAGATTAATTAAAATTAATCTAAACTTCTTAATTAGTCTCAACCAATACACTATAAGGATAAAACCACTTTACAACACCATTCATTATCAATTCAAATCACTACACCAATATCATACCATACAGTTTAACTGCCTCCAATTAATTACTCTAAAACTATCTTACATCATAACCAAATCTATAGCATACACACACCAACTAACTCAAAACTAATTTTTAAGAACTAGCATACAACTAAGACTAACCATTAGAAAGCTTAGTCTCTTCTTAAACAACAGAAACTAATTAATTAGCCAACTAATATTAGGCTACAGCTCATTACTGATAGGTCTCTTAGTAGCTTAGTAGAAATAAAACTAAGAGATTAAGAGTTAAGATAGCTTTATTTAATCAAGTAATGCTAATACATTTTCTGAGAACACTTCTTTAGATGTTAATAGACCTTAAAGAAAAGCTCTTAGCAAATCATAACAGATAGATGCTTCAAACAAGATTGAATAAGTAGAGTAAAGAGAATCGTAGTTTAATACTTTGAATAGTACTGCAATCTGTTCTTATGATATTCAATCTGTAAAATAAAGTTAGAAGTTGATGAGGGGGAAAAAGCCTCTTTAGTGAAATAATAAGGTAATAAAAAAGTTAGTTAAACCAGATTTAAATTTAAGCAGAAAAAGGATAGATAAATTATTTATCTTATTAGGCTAAAAATGATAAGTTTGCTTAAAGACACTTAAAAGAAGCTAAATTTATAGCAGCTACAACATTAATTTAATAGCTTTTAATCTTTATTTTTAAGAAGTTCTAATTAAAGCAATATAAAAGAGAATAAAACAATAAGCTTAATAAAAGAAATAAGTCTTTATCTATAACAGATAGGTAATACTAGTATAAAGCTTTATTAAACAAACTTAACTTTCAAAACATAAGAAACAGAAAACATTCAAGTACTTTACATTTTTAAGAAGTAGGAATAAAACCTAGTTATCAACTATAATTTACCAAAAATTTAAGACTTACAAAATAATAGTAGTTTCTGAGTACAAAATTAGATATAATCACAAAAAACCAACTAATTGAAAGATGTAAAATAAACTCTAACAAATTAGCAGAGATTGAAGGCTTAACAAAGGCATATCAATGAAGACCCGAATAAATAAAGGCAAATTAAATTTCATCTAAGTAAGGTAACGGATTCTATATTAAACAATGTCTAAATAAGTTTTGCTATAAGATAATAGATTTAATAAGAAAATTATAAACAGCTAGAGCAGCAAATAGTTATTGAACAATTATGAATAGCTTCAGCTATATAATGCTGAATAAACAAATTAGAGATTACTAAAACAAAATAAACTAAAGAGATAGTTCTAGGTAGAATGAACGTGAGTTTTAATCTAATGAGGTTATTTAGGCTATCTCAAGAGTTTCAAGCGTGAAACTTTTCTTGCATTTTTGTTCAAGATCGGTGTTCTGCAATCTGTATTTTTGAGCTCAGTATTTTAATGGAGAATTTTCTTTGATTAGTAGAAAGTTTGTTCTTGATCTTGAAAATAAAAATCTGTCTAAGCAATAGAATATAGCGTACACGTCTTTAAATGAATATTGCTCAGCATTTTTTGATCTTTGTACTGCTATGAAAGAGTTGAATTTTGCTGAGTTGTATTTAGTAGGGAAGAAAGAAATTAGTAATTTCTTTTTATCCTTAATTAGTCTTTCTATTTAACCATAGTCTCTATATGATGATACTAGTTTAATACTGAGTACTTAAATAATATTTATAATTGGTCTAAAATGAATGTTGGTCTGTATTTTGAACTATTGTAATTGTAATGATTGATAATAAAGCATTGTATTAAAGTTGTGGTTGTACTTAAACTGGTTTAAAGTGAGTTACTTGTTATTTAGAAAAAGGTTTTGTTGATTAATCTGAAAGATAGGTTCCATCAATAAGTAATATAGTTTATTCCATTCCTTTTATATCCTAATAAGTAAAATTAAGTTCTTATCATATTGCTTTTATTTAGTCTTATTCTTATTTTAATTTTTATCTTCTTAAATATCACTAAGTAAGCCTTAGTAGTGTAGCTTTGTTACATATCAAGAAAATCACACTATTTGGATCTAAGTTTGTCTCGTTAGGAATGATAAAAACATTAACTACCATAATTTTGCTATTATTTCCATTTTCTAATTTCTAAGAACTACTAACTAGTCAAATTGATCGTGATATAGTTAAGCTATTCCAGCTTTATCGCTTTTTCCGCTTATTAGAAACAATGAAGGACTGAACACCCATATCTTTCTTTCAGAAGGAAGTTTCTTTTAAATTTAAGAGAGGAGACTCTAGGAACTTAAAATAAGAATATGCTTCTTTACTTGTACTCTTGAGAAAAATGGCCTGAAAAAGGGCAAATTAAGAAAGTTGTAGAATGGTTATTTTGTTTGATAATATCCTAAGCATATATAGGTTCCAAATGATCTGCTTAGATAAGCTATCTATAGCTTTTATATCTATATTTTTGGTTAAACTTTTATAAATAAGTGATTTATTTTGGAAAAGTTATCTTTCATAAGAAAAGCCTTATCTGTTATATATAACTATCAATGATAGTAGTGATAGTTTCTTGAGGTTAAAAAGAAAGTTTGGTATAATGAGCCTTTATTAAGTCTTATACTTATAAAGGTAGAGATTTACCTAATATAATTGAAATAATTTAAGTTTGATTTAATGCTTATAGACTATATGGTTATTATGCTTTTAGGATATAATATTTTTTATTTAATTTAATAGTTTAATATCAATCATTAACTCTAGATACTTTCCTTTTATTTTACTAATTTAATCAACAACTGCTAAATTTATAGGTAATTAGGAGTATCAAATTAACTAGTGTAAACAATTAATTCAGATACAAATTATTCAGCAAAGGCATCTAGCTTTTAAATGTAACAAGTATAATACCTTTATAAACTCCTAGAATCAACACTATTTCAACCATACTTTTCAAACATTTCCTTTAACTTCCACTAACAAACGCTAGATACTAAATCAAACCTACTCAGATCCTCTTTATAACTGCAAGTCAGATCATTCTAAGCGAGGAGAATAGCTGTCATAGAGTAAATTACTATACAAAAGATTTACCAACTAAACTCTAAAGTCTCTTCCTCAATAATAACAAATAACTCAAAGAAGCTACTATCTAATCAGTTCTTAAACGACCAGGATTAATTTCAATCTTAAAGAATTGTAGATAAATAAGAACACAATAGTCTTAAAAAGAAGTTAAATCCTTATCTAACTAACTAAATTGCTTTATAAAGGATAATATATTTAAACAACAATAAACACCTTAAACCACTCTAGTTCAAACCAAAACTACTTTATGGTCAAAAGCACCAACACAAATTTGCAACAAGGCAAATCAACAATAGCCAAGCCAATTAAAAGTAAAAACTTTTCAAAACAAAGTAACGTTTCATAGATCTGAAGCTTGACTAATTAAAATCATTTACCAATCATTTTAAGGCAGAGGATACGGTAGTATTTTACAGTGCTAGGAAGGTGAAGATAGAGCAAATAATTAAGTAGAAGAAAACTTAATTAAAAGCTAGAAATTTAAATTTGGGAATGCTAAGATTAAAAGAAAATTTTCTAGTTCATTAGCATGATAAGAGAAGATAAATGCATTCAATATGAAAACTTTCTATCTCCATATGTATTTGAGGAGATAAAAAGTGCTAAGTATATAATTTAAAAGTTACAAAGTTAGTATTCTGAGAGTGGTGTAATATAAAATTAATTTTAAGCAGTTCAGTCTTAGAAAGGTTGTAGCTAGCATATAAGGAAAAAAATGTACTTTAGAATATCAATTAGGAAAATAGAAACTTAAAAGAGAGCAAATTAACGCTAGCAGAAGGGTTATAATACTTAGAGCAAGCTGAAGAGAAAAAAATCCAGAATATGATAAAAGCAAAGAAGCTTATGAAAAAAATGAGGAAAAAGAGAAATCTGAAGATTTTGAAAATATCGAAGGGAAAGAACAGAAATTATTGAAATTAATGAAAGTAGAAATAAACTGAAGATATTAAAAATACTGAAAATATCTAAGGTAAGCAAATAACTGAAGTAATTGAAAATAGTGCAGGTAGGGAAATAATTGAAGAAACTGAAAATAATTAAGATAGGAAAAAATCTGAAGAAAATGAAAATAATGTAAGTATTTAAGCTCAAGAATAGAATTAATTGCAATTCATCGAAGAAAAAAATAGTTAAGATAAAGTTTTGAAAAAGATGAGTTATAAACTTCAATCAGTGAAAAACCTTGTACAATTAAAATTAATACCCAAGGCTTATTTAACACAAATGGATTTCTAATTTATATGAAGATAAAGAAACAGACATAAAATATTCAATCTTCTTTTAGAACTCAAAAGAAAAAGATCATTAAGGATAGAAGTGAGCTAATCAACAAATTCCTCTGCAACATAGAATTTTCAGATTAACAGATAGATTTTATAAAATAGATCAGTCACATTATTTATGAGAATTCTCACAAGATAAACGACAAAGTCTGAAGTTCCTAGTCTATTATCAGAAGCACTTGTTTAAGATCAATCAGTAAAAAATTTTGATAGTAACACTGTATGAATAAGATCTTATGCTGCATTTACAAAGAGTTTACGAGGGTAGTGGACAAAGCTAGAAGAACATTTACGGCTACGCAGTAAGAATGCTAGAGTATACAAAAATATTCGAATATAAAGAATCCATGTGTTGATATTTTTAGCAAATTATGTTTATTTATTATTTACACATCTTGAAAGAAAATAAGATACAGCATTTTTAAAATTGGTGCTAGCATATTAAAGTCAACTAATTAGTCTCTTTAATTCTAAGTATAATTAAGTAGTCAAATATAGCTTAAATTAATAAATTGAAGTTTCAAGTCAAACTTTAATAAGAAGATAGTAGTACAAATTAATTATTAAGATACACAGTTTAAGTAATTAAGTACTTACTCTGATAATCTATATTTAATTTAAGTTCTCTATAAGATTTAATATTAAGAAGTTAAGGATAGGTTTAAATAGAACATATCGTTTAAATATAGAATCAATTAAAATTAGTATAAATCAAAGTGCTTTAATAATCCAAGTCTCTTCTAGTGTTGCTGCTTAAGAGAGTAGCTTTTAGAATTACTTTCTCACTCATATGCCTTAGTAGGGTTAAAGGACGGCTTTTAGATGTTTTTCCTTCTGATTAATGATTTCGATTTTTTTTATAATTAAAAAGATGGTGGGAGCTGAGAATGACCTTCGTGACAACACTTTCTGGTTTTATGGCTAGGAACAAGTTCCTTTCCTGTCCCTGAGAAAGTCCCTGGTCAGAGTCATTTTCTGAAGGGAACACTGTCTTTGAGATTATCCGCTCTTGGTAGGGGCTTGAAGCCTGGCTGCTCATAGCGATGGAGCTCCCTAGCAGCTGTGCCTGGAGCACAACAGGATATCCCCGTTATTCCATAAAAAGAGAGCGTCGGGTCGTGCAATCGGAAAGGAGTTTCCGGTCCAAAAACTTTTTTAGTTGAAATTAATTAATGATTTCGATTTTTTTCCTACCAAGAACATTTTCATAATAGCTTTGTATTTTTTTTGATTCTACTACACTAATATAAACGAGAGAATGTCTTTATATTCTACTTGGAGTACTATCAAGATTTAAGACCAGCCAAAAATGTTTTTCCGTGCTTACATTTCAAAGAAAAATTACAACTATTCTTAGCTTTATATTTTTGCTACTGCTGAAAATTAACTCGTTTTTCGTCTTCTTAGAGTGATTAATGGCTAGATTATCTGTTTATTATTGTTTAAATTTATGCATTTAATATTAAAAAGATGTATCAAAAATGCCGAAACCCGGGATTGAACCGGGGACCTTTAGATCTTCAGTCTAACGCTCTTCCAACTGAGCTATTTCGGCCTTTCATTTTATTTGATATTATTTATTAATATTATTATAATCCTTGCTATTATATTCCATTCTGTTGTTTCCTTAACAAACTAAGAAAGCTAAATTAATAATAATAAAAAATAATAACTTTACTTATATTAATTTAAAAACTCTGTAACTAATATTTGATCAATATGTCCAGATAATTTAATTTCTTAATTACATTCTTTAAATCATTCTTTCTTTATCATTGGAATATTTTAAGCTTTAGTTATACCTTTAAATTGTTTAAACAAATTCATTCATAATAACCTTATTTTTTTATCTTTAAAGTTGCTATCAATTTGATAGTAATATTCCTTATTCTACTTAGTCTATTAAACTGGTAACATGCTTATTAATTAAAAATCTATTTCCTTACTTATATTTATCTCTTTGTAATATTAAAATAAATGATTTTAAAAAATTGAATATTATGGAAACTTTTCTTGATGCATATAAAGTAAATTAGCTGAAATATCAAGCTGTGATCTTAAAGCTTTTCTCTCTTTCTATCTTAACAATTTTGATAACTACGATATTTAGAATCTTTTGTTTGCTCTCTTAATTTATAAAGTTTAATTTCTTTATTTAAGAACACTAATAAATTAAAAACTCTGAATTATGTTTTTTACTATTAAATGATAAAGCTATTTACTAATAGGATATAATTAGTAAAAATATGAGAAAATATAGCTTGTATAATATAGATTCATTTCTATCCAACTATTTTTCATAACTGCACTAAATTTTAAATTATTTTTCTTTCAGATCTAGAAGTGTAAACACTGCTACTTCACAGCTATAAGTTAGAATTGTCTCAAACTCATAAGCTAGAATTCACATTTCTGTTCTATTAAAAGTTAATTTTAATAGAGCAAATAAAAAAGAATCAAATTATAAAATTTAAGACTGGTAGGAATAAATTTGAGAATGAGGATGTTATATGAATATTAAAAAGCTTTATCTTTTTATTTAATGGTTAATAAAATTTAATTTCTAAATTTTAGTTTTTGAATCTAGCACTCTTTTCTAACTCACCACTTATAACCTTAAATTTAGTTTAAATTTATTTCAAAACATAAAATTTTAAAATTCTAAAATTCTAAATTTGTCTATTTTATTCCAAATTCCTTTGCATAAATTTATTCTTAGAATTCTTCTATACTTTTAGTTTGTAGATATTTAGTTTATCATATTTTTACTTGAGATTATTAATATAATTTATAAAGCATTACTATCAACTAAAGTTAATTTGCAAGCTATTTCTAATAGTTTTGGAGATGGATAATTAATGAGCTATTTATCTTTCTATATTTTTCTTAGCATAAATGAAACATGAATATATATCAATTCATCAATATTTTCTTCATAGATCTAATACTAATTACATATTAACTTAGAGACAATTTATTGATCATGAAAATTCTTAATAAACCAGTTTAAAAGAGATCTAAACAATGCTAAGGAAAAAATTGTTAAAACTAATTATTTCAAAATTAAAAAGAGTAAATAAATTTAGTTTCCTTTACTATATCATTTCTTAAGTAAGTAGATCCTATTTATCTATTATATATTAACTACATTTAACTACTTTCTGTCTACATTTACTTTTTAGTTAAACTTACTCTGTATATAACTTTAATAATATAGAGATAAATACAATTTTCTAGCTTTACATCTATCTTATATCTTCAATTCAACTTTAAATAATTAAACTAAAGCAAACTTCTTATATTCATATTTTAAAGATACCTAGTAAAATTAACCATCTTAAATCTCAATTATTATCAACATGAATGGACTTTTTAAATGTTGACTCATAAAGACTTAATAAGTTAATTAAAATGGGAAATAAAAAGAGAAAAAAGATTTTAGCATATCTAAAATAATAGGCTAAGAAGATTGCATAATGAATGCTATTTGTTTTAGTTATTTTTATAAAAGTAAAGATTATTATATCTCTCATATCTATTTAACTACTTTTGTTTTTATATTACGTTTTCTATTAACTTTTAGTGCCTATAGATATAATAATATAGTAAAGCTTAACTTAATTAAATAAGAGTCTTTTGATATTATAGATAAATTATTAAAAACTTTAGTTTTATAATTAATTCCTTAATATATTTTTTAATTAAAACATTTATAAATTTACTTAAGAGAGAAATAGCAATGAAGATAAAATATTTAAAGCTTTTGATATACAAATAGAGTAAAAGAAGTGTTTTTTGATGTATATTAGAGTATAAAAACAGAAAGGAAAATTGAATTAGATTGAGGATATATTTAATTATATGACACTAATATCATATTAAAATATACCAAAACACATTCAATTGTAAAAATTTTCAAATATAGAAAATAACTAACAAATAGAGAGAAATTTATTTGTTTTCTTAGATGGTATATAATACATGCAAAACCATCAAATAAACATAGCCTTTATTATTAATAAATATGCTTATAAAATACTTGTTTTCAGCTAATTAACAACGATAAATATAATGAGCTAACTAAATATTTATATTTAAGTTATTTAATCATAGTTAAGAAATAAACAATAGTGACCCTATAAAGATAAATAAAAAATTAAGAATTATATTAACAATTTTTATTAATAAACATTGTTAATATTAAATTGAAAAGCCTACCTTTTTAAATGCCAAGCAAATTAAAAGTAGAGGATAATTATTTTATTTTTAACTTTATTAATCAATTTGATGGAAAATAAGCAAAAAATATCTTATTGTTAAAGAAAGTTACCAGCATCTCCTTTTATTTTTTTCCATGTTGTACTACTTAAATCGTACTAATATAAAACATTTTTTATATTAAACTAAAAAACACAATTTTTACCTAATATTGGTTGAGTAAAATCGCAATAAAGATGATGAGAAGGGTATTTATTGCCTTGCTTTTGAATAGTTTTTAAATCATAAGTTTAAGTGGGTAAATCTTGATTATTTCCATAAATGAGAAAGTATTTCGTTTTAGGAACATAAATAGCTGAAATTAACCCTCCTATCATTAAATTTTCTTAGCAAATCAATCATTCATTTCTAATAATTTCATATTTTTAAATTTTGCTCTGGTTATAATTTACTTTATTATATCCTCCAAAAACAAAGACCTACTTGTTATATTAATCGCATCCAAAGAAGTTGACAGGAGTTTCTATTGATTCTATTTTAATAAATTTTTTTCTTATTTTATCGAAAACTTCGCATTCTATCACGTGTTTTCATTAAAAATCTTCCATCTCACAACCTGAAATGATGTAAATTAAATTTTTTTTGTTAAAATTTGTTTTATGTGCGCATCTTGGAATCGCCATTTAATAATCTAAAGTTTATTCCGATGAAAAGAAAGTAAATCTTTTAGTAAAATCACCACCTGAAATCAACAATTCATCATCCTTTAACTATTCTATTTAAGTATGACTTTCCTTAGTTTTCTCAATATTGATTTCTTATTTTTAGAACTACTTCAGTTGCAACGAATAGGTCATCTTAGTACTCGAAGATTTTAAAATAGTAGAAATTTGTTTGAAATATTTAATCGTAACTAGATTGGGAATTATTTCATATTTAGTGACTCCTATACCAAATTTTCCAATCAGTTATTTCTAGTTCCTTAATAACTTTCTTAGAAATAAAACTTTAACTATACTATCTTTGTTAGCACTCTTCATTTTATTTATTTAAAAATTACCTTTGAAGCTTAGAATTAACTTTAGATATAAATTTCTGAGTATTTTATAATAGTTATATAGATAGATATTTTATAATAAGAGCTATGATACATACCTCTGCTATAATAAGTTATAAAAAATAAAAAATTTGATTATGTTTTAGAATATCAAACTTACTATAAAAAATTTTCTTAAAAAGAGTCGAAAGATTAATAAATAGCCCAGCAATTTTGTATTTTAGTGAGCAAGAATTTAATAAAGATGAAGACTAATTAAAAGAAATAACAACTCTCTTATAATAGAAAATCAGATAATTTAAAATTTATACTTGATATATATTCATAAGTTTTAAAAAGAAAGCATTAATTTAACTTGACTCTAGGAATTACCTTAGTTTTATATAAATTAAATTTATATTTCTCAATAAAAAGAATAAAAAGTCATTTTAATATAGTCTAACTAGCTATTAATGCCAAAGAAAATAAAATTAGGTTTGAACATTATAATTTATAATGATATTATAGCTTTGGCACTATGATATTTCTTAAAAATTAGTTTTTATTTATTTTTGCTTTTTAAAAGAGAACTAAAAAACCAAAATAATCTTCAGCAAATAAATTTAGAAAAAATAGATAAAGCAAGGTTATAAATGAAACATTCTTTAGTGATAAAAGTATGAAATGGGTTTCTAAGATTTTATATAAACTGTGACAATAAAGAAAAAAAGCTAAAAGGTTTATATTTTCTAAATTATAAAGAGATCAGGCATCCTTAATATTTTCAATTAAAGACTAATATTCACATCTTACAATAGACATGAAGAATATAAAAAAGAGATGTTTTAGAGAAAGTGATACTACTTAACTAAAATATAATTAAATCTTAGTAAGTGGATAAAGATACCAAACTGATTTAAATAATAATAAATAGAAATATTTTCTTGGACAAATGTAAGAGAATTTAGTTGATGAGATTTAGAACTATTTTAATAATCTAAAATCTAATAATTAGATAAGAAACATGGATTTCAAACTAAGGAAACTGAAATTTATTAAAAGGATTTGAAAAGATAATAACTAAACCTTAATTTTAGTAACTAAATTATCCAGGTAAAATTTATTTTATTTTGATTTGCTTATAAAATTATAGATGCCATTCTAGATATTAGTATCACTTTTAAATTATTTTATATAATTCCATTTATTAGGATATATATAGTAGGCTCTATTTTATTTATTCCTAGATACATTTAAAATAAGCTTTTAATATCTGTTTCTTCTGAGAGGAATTTAATGGATAGTTTAAAAGTCTAATTATTGTTTAAATTTATATTTTAATACTTAAAAGGAAAAATAATTAAAATGCCGAAACCCGGGATTGAACCGGGGACCTTTAGATCTTCAGTCTAACGCTCTCCCAACTGAGCTATTTCGGCTATATTTAATAAATCATACAAACTATTTAAGCTATAAAACTATAATAATCACTAATTAGTTTAATTTCCTTGGATTAACATAAATCATATAAGTATTTGATGAAGAATTAAATAACTTTGCTTCATAATTAAATTTAACTATCTTAATACTATTAAAGAGCCTTAACTACTAAAATATTAAATATGCTTATAAATAAAGTTTTTTATACATTAAATATTAAAACTTTCAGACATAAAAATAGTAGTTATATAAAAACTTAATAGGCTATATAAAGAAATAATAAATCCTTTATTTTTTTAATAATGCTATAATAATATATAAAGAAAAGCTTTCTAGTTAATAGTTTATTATAAAATGGAAACTGAAAATTAAAAAAGTATAATTAAGATTTTATTCTTAAGGAAGTTATTAAGAAACTAAAAATAGAATCAAAGAGAATAATTTTTCGCTAAGTTTGGAATAGATGAAACTAAGTATGAAGTTATTCCTAATTTAGCTACAATAAAATATTTCAAGTTAATACAAACTATTTTACAACCTTCAAATATTAAGAAGACTTATTCATTGTAGACTAAATAGTTTGATAGAAAGTAACTAATATTGAAAAAGATTAATTAAATGAAACTTTCATAGAATAGATATAAAATGAGACAATTGTTATATCTGGAGGATTTCAGAGTGTAAGATTTACTATACATACACTAGAAAAAACGGAAAATTATAAGATGAAATTTGTAAGAAGCACTCATAAAACAAATTTTAATAAAAGGAAACTAATTTATATCACTTCAGGGTCTGTTTCTATTGATTAAGGAGAATGAGAACATATAGCAGAATGTGAGGTATTTAATATGAGCAAAAATAGTTTTACAGGAATCCAATCTATTTAAATTCCAGTTAATTTTTTTGGTTGTGACTAGCATAATAAATAGTGTATGTATTTGGTTGGTACAATTAATAATTATATTATCGTAAGGATATTTAGAAATACGATATAATAAAGAATGAATGAAATTTTTGCCAGTTGAGTTACTTGAAGGAGGATTGTGCTCCGCAATTTTTGTTCCTCAAATAAAGGGTTTTCCCATATATGTGAACAAGAAATATATAGATACCCTAATCTTTGATTTAAAATCCATTTTAAAAGAAGGTGAAGTATATCCATGTAATTAGAATATCTAATGTGATTATAATCAACCAGTTCTAAGCATTTTTTTTAAATTCAATTTTGATAGTAGGCTGCATAGCTACGATCTGCGCGCTGAAAAATGGAATTTGATTTAGTGAAGAAGGAACATTTATCTGAAATTCTACTTTTTATATTTTAATATTTGGATTTAAATTAAAAAAGGATTAGAAAAAATCAATAAACTTCATTCTAATTATTTATCTTTGACTTATACATCTATCTTATAATTTTTAATTCTCATACTATTGCTAATTTAATTTCATCAAAATAAGGTTAAGCAACTATTTTTTACCTTGATTATTTTATCAAACTTTAAGATTTAATCATTTTTCATAAGTTAAACATGAAATATAATGTCATTTATGAAATAAATTTTTTATTCTTTTGCCTTTAAAAACAAATAAACAATTCTTCCTTATTTTTATTTTGTCTCTATAAAGCTATTTTATATTAAGCTATTTTAATCTTATTTATTTTTATTTCCTTTAATTCTTTCTATAAGTTACTCAATATAGGTTTTTTTTTTATCTAGCATTTATTTTTATCCAAGTAATAAAAAGAAAAATTATTTAAAGATTATTAATAGAACTTTATTTTATCATCTTCTGAAGCTTAAATATTTTAATAAATCAACTAATTTCTAGATTTTAAGTTAAGATTAAAACTTATTTAAGATCTTTAGCTTTATATTTGGTTTTTAGTCTTTTACTTATAAATATCAATTAAGCTTATTATATCATATGCATTACTTTTACTATTGTTCTATAAATAAAATATTCTATTTGCTTTAAGGATACAATTATTTACTTTCTCATATACCTCAACAATCATAATGCCAATATAAGTGCATTATTTAAGAATTTTTCATATCAATGTTTATCGATAGTTATCGCTAAAGTTGGAGTATTTATTCTATATTTATTTTTTTAAGTTATAAGGTTTGTCTTGGTTGTTCTGACTTATGAGTTTCTGGAATTTTAAATTTCCTTTACTATCTATTCTGCTTATGAAATTTTTCCTTAAATTTACTACAGAGACATGTTCAGATCTAGTCCCTATCGTTTATAAGAGTTTTCCGATTTTAGAATTTCCATAGATTTTATAAATCATAGTTCAATAATAAAGTACTCTGATAGCTTTTGCTAATTCTTAATTCTACATCTAAAGGAGAAAAAGATCGTTGGTCACTTCCTGTTAAGAGTTACTAGGTTTTGCTGGAGAGATCAATTATTTCTTAGGTACCATTTTATATAATAAGAATAACTTTAATTTTGAGGGTCGTTATATAAAAAAATGGAAGGATTCAAAAGAGTTTCTACACCACCTCCAAAAAGTTGGAGAGGAAACTTGAATCCAATCTTGATTAGTCTTCTTACCCTTAGCCATAACCTTTTTCTTAATTCTAACAAAGTGAAGAGGAACAGAAACAAGCTCAGAAGATAACACATGAGATAACTCCAACCTCAGAAGAGAAGCCCAGATAGCAAATGAAGTCTGCTCTGCACCAGGAGGTCTCAAAGTTCAATCCTTCTGGCCAGATGAGCATGGAATAGCTCATCAAAGTGGCACTAAACCTCCAGGAAGAGGTTAGGAAACTGAGAAAGGACAATGAGAAACTGATGGAGCAACTCAACCTAGCGGAAGGAATAGAATTCAGTCTTATGTCCTAAGAAAGAGAACTAAGTGCTTTCTAAACATATCTTAAGACAAGAGTAGCTAATCCTAAAATTAGCTTCAGAAACAATCTGATCTGAGTATTAGACTGGAAATACTAGAAAAGAAATTAGATGAACAAAGGGGAGATCCAATGATGATTGAAGAGACCAATAGGAATATTAAGGTTAAACTCCAAAAGTAGTGAAGAAATGTTACTACTGCAATTCGACAGAACATTTATGAAGACGCTGCAAGGAATTCCAAAAATTTCAAGATGTAGTACAGGAATAAATAAAGAACCATACAAGCACAGTAGAGGAAGAAAAAACAATTGTAGTAGAGAAAAATAAGAGAAAATTTAATTAGAAATAAGGATAGATCCGGAAACAACAAGAGTAATGGGAGGAGAGAGGAGTAGAGACATCTAAAACTTTATTTTAACACTGGAGCAATCTGGTGTCCAGCATGAAGAGGTGAAAATCCTCGAAAATTGCTAAACTTAATTTATCCTATTATTATTTTGAGGGTCGTTTGCCAATCAGTGCATTAAAGAATATCAAATACACAATAATAATCGAAAAAACAAAGATTATAAATGAAAAATACATACAGATACTAGATAAATTAGGCGAAAGTTAAACCTTCAATTTCTGTCTATAGACGATACTATTAGAAAGATCTAATCTCAAAAGAGATAAAAAATAATAGAGATTTATTAAAATTTATCCTAACATTTTTTAATTCCAGTTTTCGACATTTTAATGTTAAATAGAAGAACTATAGGAAAAACAGACATTATATTAGGAAATTAATTGAAGTATCTATGGATAATAAGGATGTGTATATATGTATAAATAGCCAAAACAATTTTTAATAAAACTTAAGAAGAAAATTATGTTGATATATATAATAAAAGCAAAATCATTAAAACAGAAAATGGTGAAGAACCTAAATATAAGGAAAGAACAAGAAAAGCATAATAATAGATCTATATTAATATAACCAACTTAACCAGGCTTAATATATAGGACAAATTTTATAATTATAAATTAAGCAGTTTTAAACATAATTTTAAGATAAAGCAGATTTTTATATAAAATCCAATTTATAAATTAGAATGTCAGAAAAATGAAATTCTATGCCGTTCTTTATTCAAGAGTATGCATTTTAAGATTACAGGATATAGAAGCCGAATTTTAAATGATTAACATTTTTAGCTTATAATATAAATTTATATAAATAATAAAAAAAATCTAAATTTAAACTTTTTAGGATTTTGTAATTTTAAAATAAGCCAAAACATCCCAAAGAATAAATGACTAAATTAAATAAACATATAGTTATTATTTAATTATAAACTAAAATAATTATAAATTTCTTTACTTAAATTAAATTAATTAAATTAAATTAATAAAATTTAAAATTCATTTTACTAATTAAACTAAATAAAAATTGTCGAAAGTATTTAAATGACATTTAAATAATTATAAGAAAACCAAATAAAACATAATACTAATTTTTATAGCATATATTTATTAAATAAATCTTTAAATAAATATTATTTTATAGAATCAGAAATATTTATACTAAATTAAATTTTTTAATAAAATGTTATTAAATAAATTATTAAAAAACATAAATTAACCAAAATAAATAAAATATTTTTTAATTAAAATTATAAATATCAATAAAACAAAAAAAGACATAGTCATATCAAATTTAATTAATTTAGCAATTTATATCT
>CAMPDV010007411.1:0-19254 GCA_946699065.1 Loxodes magnus
TTGAGAAAAGAAGCCGAAGAGATAAAAATGTAAGTGAGAGAGGATTAAGTGAGTGATAGTTTTAGATAAAAAGTAAAAGAAAGTAAAATAAAAAAAGGATGAAAATAATTAGTTAAAAGAAAAGTATAAGTGAGTTTAAATAAGATTGAGAAAAGAAGCCGAAGAGAAAAAAATGTAAGTGAGAGAGGATTAAGTGAGTGATAGTTTTAGATAAAAAGTAAAAGAAAGTAAAATAAAAAAAGGATGAAAATAATTAGTTAAAAGAAAAGTATAAGTGAGTTTAAATAAGATTGAGAAAAGAAGCCGAAGAGAAAAAAATGTAAGTGAGAGAGGATTAAGTGAGTGATAGTTTTAGATAAAAAGTAAAAGAAAGTAAAATAAAAAAAGGATGAAAATAATTAGTTAAAAGAAAAGTATAAGTGAGTTTAAATAAGATTGAGAAAAGAAGCCGAAGAGATAAAAAATGTAAGTGAGAGAGGATTAAGTGAGTGATAGTTTTAGATAAAAAGTAAAAGAAAGTAAAATAAAAAAAGGATGAAAATAATTAGTTAAAAGAAAAGTATAAGTGAGTTTAAATAAGATTGAGAAAAGAAGCCGAAGAGAAAAAAATGTAAGTGAGAGATGATTAAGTGAGTGATAGTTTTAGATAAAAAGTAAAAGAAAGTAAAATAAAAAAAGGATGAAAATAATTAGTTAAAAGAAAAGTATAAGTGAGTTTAAATAAGATTGAGAAAAGAAGCCGAAGAGAAAAAAATGTAAGTGAGAGAGGATTAAGTGAGTGATAGTTTTAGATAAAAAGTAAAAGAAAGTAAAATAAAAAAAGGATGAAAATAATTAGTTAAAAGAAAAGTATAAGCGAGTTTAAATAAGATTGAGAAAAGAAGCCGAAGAGATAAAAATGTAAGTGAGAGAAGATTAAGTGAGTGATAGTTTTAGATAAAAGTAAAAGAAAGTAAAATAAAAAAAGGATGAAAATAATTAGTTAAAAGAAAAGTATAAGTGAGTTTAAATAAGATTGAGAAAAGAAGCCGAAGAGATAAAAATGTAAGTGAGAGAGGATTAAGTGAGTGATAGTTTTAGATAAAAAGTAAAAGAAAGTAAAATAAAAAAAGGATGAAAATAATTAGTTAAAAGAAAAGTATAAGTGAGTTTAAATAAGATTGAGAAAAGAAGCCGAAGAGAAAAAAATGTAAGTGAGAGAGGATTAAGTGAGTGATAGTTTTAGATAAAAAGTAAAAGAAAGTAAAATAAAAAAAGGATGAAAAATAATTAGTTAAAAGAAAAGTATAAGTGAGTTTAAATAAGATTGAGAAAAGAAGCCGAAGAGATAAAAAATGTAAGTGAGAGAGGATTAAGTGAGTGATAGTTTTAGATAAAAAGTAAAAGAAAGTAAAATAAAAAAAAGGATGAAAATAATTAGTTAAAAGAAAAGTATAAGTGAGTTTAAATAAGATTGAGAAAAGAAGCCGAAGAGATAAAAATGTAAGTGAGAGAGGATTAAGTGAGTGATAGTTTTAGATAAAAAGTAAAAGAAAGTAAAATAAAAAAAGGATGAAAATTAATTAGTTAAAAGAAAAGTATAAGTGAGTTTAAATAAGATTGAGAAAAGAAGCCGAAGAGATAAAAATGTAAGTGAGAGAGGATTAAGTGAGTGATAGTTTTAGATAAAAAGTAAAAGAAAGTAAAATAAAAAAAAGGATGAAAATAATTAGTTAAAAGAAAAGTATAAGTGAGTTTAAATAAGATTGAGAAAAGAAGCCGAAGAGAAAAAAATGTAAGTGAGAGAGGATTAAGTGAGTGATAGTTTTAGATAAAAAGTAAAAGAAAGTAAAATAAAAAAAGGATGAAAATAATTAGTTAAAAGAAAAGTATAAGTGAGTTTAAATAAGATTGAGAAAAGAAGCCGAAGAGAAAAAAATGTAAGTGAGAGAGGATTAAGTGAGTGATAGTTTTAGATAAAAAGTAAAAGAAAGTAAAATAAAAAAAGGATGAAAATAATTAGTTAAAAGAAAAGTATAAGTGAGTTTAAATAAGATTGAGAAAAGAAGCCGAAGAGATAAAAATGTAAGTGAGAGAGGATTAAGTGAGTGATAGTTTTAGATAAAAAGTAAAAGAAAGTAAAATAAAAAAAGGATGAAAATAATTAGTTAAAAGAAAAGTATAAGTGAGTTTAAATAAGATTGAGAAAAGAAGCCGAAGAGAAAAAAATGTAAGTGAGAGATGATTAAGTGAGTGATAGTTTTAGATAAAAAGTAAAAGAAAGTAAAATAAAAAAAGGATGAAAATAATTAGTTAAAAGAAAAGTATAAGTGAGTTTAAATAAGATTGAGAAAAGAAGCCGAAGAGAAAAAAATGTAAGTGAGAGAGGATTAAGTGAGTGATAGTTTTAGATAAAAAGTAAAAGAAAGTAAAATAAAAAAAGGATGAAAATAATTAGTTAAAAGAAAAGTATAAGCGAGTTTAAATAAGATTGAGAAAAGAAGCCGAAGAGATAAAAAATGTAAGTGAGAGAAGATTAAGTGAGTGATAGTTTTAGATAAAAAGTAAAAGAAAGTAAAATAAAAAAAGGATGAAAATAATTAGTTAAAAGAAAAGTATAAGTGAGTTTAAATAAGATTGAGAAAAGAAGCCGAAGAGATAAAAATGTAAGTGAGAGAGGATTAAGTGAGTGATAGTTTTTAGATAAAAAGTAAAAGAAAGTAAAATAAAAAAAGGATGAAAATAATTAGTTAATAAGAAAAGTATAAGTGAGTTTAAATAAGATTGAGAAAAGAAAGCCGAAGAGAAAAAAATGTAAGTGAGAGAGGATTAAGTGAGTGATAGTTTTAGATAAAAAGTAAAAGAAAGTAAAATAAAAAAAGGATGAAAATAATTAGTTAAAAGAAAAGTATAAGTGAGTTTAAATAAGATTGAGAAAAAGAAGCCGAAGAGATAAAAAATGTAAGTGAGAGAGGATTAAGTGAGTGATAGTTTTAGATAAAAAGTAAAAGAAAGTAAAATAAAAAAAGGATGAAAATAATTAGTTAAAAGAAAAGTATAAGTGAGTTTAAATAAGATTGAGAAAAGAAGCCGAAGAGATAAAAATGTAAGTGAGAGAGATTAAGTGAGTGATAGTTTTAGATAAAAAGTAAAAGAAAGTAAAATAAAAAAAGGATGAAAATAATTAGTTAAAAGAAAAGTATAAGTGAGTTTAAATAAGATTGAGAAAAGAAGCCGAAGAGATAAAAATGTAAGTGAGAGAGGATTAAGTGAGTGATAGTTTTAGATAAAAAGTAAAAGAAAGTAAAATAAAAAAAGGATGAAAATAATTAGTTAAAAGAAAAGTATAAGTGAGTTTAAATAAGATTGAGAAAAGAAGCCGAAGAGAAAAAAATGTAAGTGAGAGATGATTAAGTGAGTGATAGTTTTAGATAAAAAGTAAAAGAAAGTAAAATAAAAAAAGGATGAAAATAATTAGTTAAAAGAAAAGTATAAGTGAGTTTAAATAAGATTGAGAAAAGAAGCCGAAGAGATAAAAATGTAAGTGAGAGAGGATTAAGTGAGTGATAGTTTTAGATAAAAAGTAAAAGAAAGTAAAATAAAAAAAGGATGAAAATAATTAGTTAAAAGAAAAGTAGGTTTAAGTGAGTTTAAATAAGATTGAGAAAAGAAGCCGAAGAGATAAAAATGTAAGTGAGAGAGGATTAAGTGAGTGATAGTTTTAGATAAAAAGTAAAAGAAAGTAAAATAAAAAAAGGATGAAAATAATTAGTTAAAAGAAAAGTATAAGTGAGTTTAAATAAGATTGAGAAAAGAAGCCGAAGAGAAAAAAATGTAAGTGAGAGATGATTAAGTGAGTGATAGTTTTAGATAAAAAGTAAAAGAAAGTAAAATAAAAAAAGGATGAAAATAATTAGTTAAAAGAAAAGTATAAGTGAGTTTAAATAAGATTGAGAAAAGAAGCCGAAGAGATAAAAATGTAAGTGAGAGAGGATTAAGTGAGTGATAGTTTTAGATAAAAAGTAAAAGAAAGTAAAATAAAAAAAGGATGAAAATAATTAGTTAAAAGAAAAGTAGGTTTAAGTGAGTTTAAATAAGATTGAGAAAAGAAGCCGAAGAGATAAAAATGTAAGTGAGAGAGGATTAAGTGAGTGATAGTTTTAGATAAAAAGTAAAAGAAAGTAAAATAAAAAAAGGATGAAAATAATTAGTTAAAAGAAAAGTAGGTTTAAGTGAGTTTAAATAAGATTGAGAAAAGAAGCCGAAGAGATAAAAATGTAAGTGAGAGAGGATTAAGTGAGTGATAGTTTTAGATAAAAAGTAAAAGAAAGTAAAATAAAAAAAGGATGAAAATAATTAGTTAAAAGAAAAGTATAAGTGAGTTTAAATAAGATTGAGAAAAGAAGCCGAAGAGATAAAAATGTAAGTGAGAGAGGATTAAGTGAGTGATAGTTTTAGATAAAAAGTAAAAGAAAGTAAAATAAAAAAAGGATGAAAATAATTAGTTAAAAGAAAAGTATAAGTGAGTTTAAATAAGATTGAGAAAAGAAGCCGAAGAGATAAAAATGTAAGTGAGAGAGGATTAAGTGAGTGATAGTTTTAGATAAAAAGTAAAAGAAAGTAAAATAAAAAAAGGATGAAAATAATTAGTTAAAAGAAAAGTATAAGTGAGTTTAAATAAGATTGAGAAAAGAAGCCGAAGAGATAAAAATGTAAGTGAGAGAGGATTAAGTGAGTGATAGTTTTAGATAAAAAGTAAAAGAAAGTAAAATAAAAAAAGGATGAAAATAATTAGTTAAAAGAAAAGTATAAGTGAGTTTAAATAAGATTGAGAAAAGAAGCCGAAGAGAAAAAAATGTAAGTGAGAGAGGATTAAGTGAGTGATAGTTTTAGATAAAAAGTAAAAGAAAGTAAAATAAAAAAAGGATGAAAATAATTAGTTAAAAGAAAAGTATAAGTGAGTTGCAGGTAGATTGAGAAAAGAAGCCGAAGAGATAAAAATGTAAGTGAGAGAGGATTAAGTGAGTGATAGTTTTAGATAAAAAGTAAAAGAAAGTAAAATAAAAAAAGGATGAAAATAATTAGTTAAAAGAAAAGTATAAGTGAGTTTAAATAAGATTGAGAAAAGAAGCCGAAGAGAAAAAAATGTAAGTGAGAGAGGATTAAGTGAGTGATAGTTTTAGATAAAAAGTAAAAGAAAGTAAAATAAAAAAAGGATGAAAATAATTAGTTAAAAGAAAAGTATAAGTGAGTTTAAATAAGATTGAGAAAAGAAGCCGAAGAGAAAAAAATGTAAGTGAGAGAGGATTAAGTGAGTGATAGTTTTAGATAAAAAGTAAAAGAAAGTAAAATAAAAAAAGGATGAAAATAATTAGTTAAAAGAAAAGTATAAGTGAGTTTAAATAAGATTGAGAAAAGAAGCCGAAGAGATAAAAATGTAAGTGAGAGAGGATTAAGTGAGTGATAGTTTTAGATAAAAAGTAAAAGAAAGTAAAATAAAAAAAGGATGAAAATAATTAGTTAAAAGAAAAGTAGGTTTAAGTGAGTTTAAGGTAGATTGGTAAAAGAAGCCGAAGAGATAAAAATGTAAGTGAGAGAGGATTAAGTGAGTGATAGTTTTAGATAAAAAGTAAAAGAAAGTAAAATAAAAAAAGGATGAAAATAATTAGTTAAAAGAAAAGTATAAGTGAGTTTAAATAAGATTGAGAAAAGAAGCCGAAGAGAAAAAAATGTAAGTGAGAGAGGATTAAGTGAGTGATAGTTTTAGATAAAAAGTAAAAGAAAGTAAAATAAAAAAAGGATGAAAATAATTAGTTAAAAGAAAAGTATAAGTGAGTTTAAATAAGATTGAGAAAAGAAGCCGAAGAGATAAAAATGTAAGTGAGAGAGGATTAAGTGAGTGATAGTTTTAGATAAAAAGTAAAAGAAAGTAAAATAAAAAAAGGATGAAAATAATTAGTTAAAAGAAAAGTATAAGTGAGTTTAAATAAGATTGAGAAAAGAAGCCGAAGAGATAAAAATGTAAGTGAGAGAGGATTAAGTGAGTGATAGTTTTAGATAAAAAGTAAAAGAAAGTAAAATAAAAAAAGGATGAAAATAATTAGTTAAAAGAAAAGTAGGTTTAAGTGAGTTTAAGGTAGATTGGTAAAAGAAGCCGAAGAGATAAAAATGTAAGTGAGAGAGGATTAAGTGAGTGATAGTTTTAGATAAAAAGTAAAAGAAAGTAAAATAAAAAAAGGATGAAAATAATTAGTTAAAAGAAAAGTATAAGTGAGTTTAAATAAGATTGAGAAAAGAAGCCGAAGAGATAAAAATGTAAGTGAGAGAGGATTAAGTGAGTGATAGTTTTAGATAAAAAGTAAAAGAAAGTAAAATAAAAAAAGGATGAAAATAATTAGTTAAAAGAAAAGTATAAGTGAGTTGCAGGTAGATTGGTAAAAGAAGCCGAAGAGATAAAAATGTAAGTGAGAGAGGATTAAGTGAGTGATAGTTTTAGATAAAAAGTAAAAGAAAGTAAAATAAAAAAAGGATGAAAATAATTAGTTAAAAGAAAAGTATAAGTGAGTTTAAATAAGATTGAGAAAAGAAGCCGAAGAGATAAAAATGTAAGTGAGAGAGGATTAAGTGAGTGATAGTTTTAGATAAAAAGTAAAAGAAAGTAAAATAAAAAAAGGATGAAAATAATTAGTTAAAAGAAAAGTATAAGTGAGTTTAAATAAGATTGAGAAAAGAAGCCGAAGAGATAAAAATGTAAGTGAGAGAGGATTAAGTGAGTGATAGTTTTAGATAAAAAGTAAAAGAAAGTAAAATAAAAAAAGGATGAAAATAATTAGTTAAAAGAAAAGTAGGTTTAAGTGAGTTTAAGGTAGATTGGTAAAAGAAGCCGAAGAGATAAAAATGTAAGTGAGAGAGGATTAAGTGAGTGATAGTTTTAGATAAAAAGTAAAAGAAAGTAAAATAAAAAAAGGATGAAAATAATTAGTTAAAAGAAAAGTATAAGTGAGTTTAAGGTAGATTGGTAAAAGAAGCCGAAGAGATAAAAATGTAAGTGAGAGAGGATTAAGTGAGTGATAGTTTTAGATAAAAAGTAAAAGAAAGTAAAATAAAAAAAGGATGAAAATAATTAGTTAAAAGAAAAGTATAAGTGAGTTTAAATAAGATTGAGAAAAGAAGCCGAAGAGAAAAAAATGTAAGTGAGAGAGGATTAAGTGAGTGATAGTTTTAGATAAAAAGTAAAAGAAAGTAAAATAAAAAAAGGATGAAAATAATTAGTTAAAAGAAAAGTATAAGTGAGTTTAAATAAGATTGAGAAAAGAAGCCGAAGAGAAAAAAATGTAAGTGAGAGAGGATTAAGTGAGTGATAGTTTTAGATAAAAAGTAAAAGAAAGTAAAATAAAAAAAGGATGAAAATAATTAGTTAAAAGAAAAGTATAAGTGAGTTTAAATAAGATTGAGAAAAGAAGCCGAAGAGATAAAAATGTAAGTGAGAGAGGATTAAGTGAGTGATAGTTTTAGATAAAAAGTAAAAGAAAGTAAAATAAAAAAAGGATGAAAATAATTAGTTAAAAGAAAAGTATAAGTGAGTTTAAATAAGATTGAGAAAAGAAGCCGAAGAGATAAAAATGTAAGTGAGAGAGGATTAAGTGAGTGATAGTTTTAGATAAAAAGTAAAAGAAAGTAAAATAAAAAAAGGATGAAAATAATTAGTTAAAAGAAAAGTATAAGTGAGTTTAAATAAGATTGAGAAAAGAAGCCGAAGAGATAAAAATGTAAGTGAGAGAGGATTAAGTGAGTGATAGTTTTAGATAAAAAGTAAAAGAAAGTAAAATAAAAAAAGGATGAAAATAATTAGTTAAAAGAAAAGTATAAGTGAGTTTAAATAAGATTGAGAAAAGAAGCCGAAGAGAAAAAAATGTAAGTGAGAGATGATTAAGTGAGTGATAGTTTTAGATAAAAAGTAAAAGAAAGTAAAATAAAAAAAGGATGAAAATAATTAGTTAAAAGAAAAGTATAAGTGAGTTTAAATAAGATTGAGAAAAGAAGCCGAAGAGATAAAAATGTAAGTGAGAGAGGATTAAGTGAGTGATAGTTTTAGATAAAAAGTAAAAGAAAGTAAAATAAAAAAAGGATGAAAATAATTAGTTAAAAGAAAAGTAGGTTTAAGTGAGTTTAAATAAGATTGAGAAAAGAAGCCGAAGAGATAAAAATGTAAGTGAGAGAGGATTAAGTGAGTGATAGTTTTAGATAAAAAGTAAAAGAAAGTAAAATAAAAAAAGGATGAAAATAATTAGTTAAAAGAAAAGTATAAGTGAGTTTAAATAAGATTGAGAAAAGAAGCCGAAGAGAAAAAAATGTAAGTGAGAGATGATTAAGTGAGTGATAGTTTTAGATAAAAAGTAAAAGAAAGTAAAATAAAAAAAGGATGAAAATAATTAGTTAAAAGAAAAGTATAAGTGAGTTTAAATAAGATTGAGAAAAGAAGCCGAAGAGATAAAAATGTAAGTGAGAGAGGATTAAGTGAGTGATAGTTTTAGATAAAAAGTAAAAGAAAGTAAAATAAAAAAAGGATGAAAATAATTAGTTAAAAGAAAAGTAGGTTTAAGTGAGTTTAAATAAGATTGAGAAAAGAAGCCGAAGAGATAAAATGTAAGTGAGAGAGGATTAAGTGAGTGATAGTTTTAGATAAAAAGTAAAAGAAAGTAAAATAAAAAAAGGATGAAAATAATTAGTTAAAAGAAAAGTAGGTTTAAGTGAGTTTAAATAAGATTGAGAAAAGAAGCCGAAGAGATAAAAATGTAAGTGAGAGAGGATTAAGTGAGTGATAGTTTTAGATAAAAAGTAAAAGAAAGTAAAAATAAAAAAAGGATGAAAATAATTAGTTAAAAGAAAAGTATAAGTGAGTTTAAATAAGATTGAGAAAAGAAGCCGAAGAGATAAAAATGTAAGTGAGAGAGGATAAGTGAGTGATAGTTTTAGATAAAAAGTAAAAGAAAGTAAAATAAAAAAAGGATGAAAATAATTAGTTAAAAGAAAGTATAAGTGAGTTTAAATAAGATTGAGAAAAGAAAGCCGAAGAGATAAAAATGTAAGTGAGAGAGGATTAAGTGAGTGATAGTTTTAGATAAAAAGTAAAAGAAAGTAAAATAAAAAAAGGATGAAAATAATTAGTTAAAAGAAAAGTATAAGTGAGTTTAAATAAGATTGAGAAAAGAAGCCGAAGAGAAAAAAATGTAAGTGAGAGAGGATTAAGTGAGTGATAGTTTTAGATAAAAAGTAAAAGAAAGTAAAATAAAAAAAAGGATGAAAATAATTAGTTAAAAGAAAAGTATAAGTGAGTTTAAATAAGATTGAGAAAAGAAGCCGAAGAGAAAAAAATGTAAGTGAGAGAGGATTAAGTGAGTGATAGTTTTAGATAAAAAGTAAAAGAAAGTAAAATAAAAAAAGGATGAAAATAATTAGTTAAAAGAAAAGTATAAGTGAGTTGCAGGTAGATTGAGAAAAGAAGCCGAAGAGATAAAAATGTAAGTGAGAGAGGATTAAGTGAGTGATAGTTTTAGATAAAAAGTAAAAGAAAGTAAAATAAAAAAAGGATGAAAATAATTAGTTAAAAGAAAAGTAGGTTTAAGTGAGTTTAAATAAGATTGAGAAAAGAAGCCGAAGAGATAAAAATGTAAGTGAGAGAGGATTAAGTGAGTGATAGTTTTAGATAAAAAGTAAAAGAAAGTAAAATAAAAAAAAGGATGAAAATAATTAGTTAAAAGAAAAGTATAAGTGAGTTTAAATAAGATTGAGAAAAGAAGCCGAAGAGAAAAAAATGTAAGTGAGAGATGATTAAGTGAGTGATAGTTTTAGATAAAAAGTAAAAGAAAGTAAAATAAAAAAAGGATGAAAATAATTAGTTAAAAGAAAAGTATAAGTGAGTTTAAATAAGATTGAGAAAGAAGCCGAAGAGATAAAAATGTAAGTGAGAGAGGATTAAGTGAGTGATAGTTTTAGATAAAAAGTAAAAGAAAGTAAAATAAAAAAAGGATGAAAATAATTAGTTAAAAGAAAGTAGGTTTAAGTGAGTTTAAATAAGATTGAGAAAAGAAGCCGAAGAGATAAAAATGTAAGTGAGAGAGGATTAAGTGAGTGATAGTTTTAGATAAAAAGTAAAAGAAAGTAAAATAAAAAAAGGATGAAAATAATTAGTTAAAAGAAAAGTAGGTTTAAGTGAGTTTAAATAAGATTGAGAAAAGAAGCCGAAGAGATAAAAATGTAAGTGAGAGAGGATTAAGTGAGTGATAGTTTTAGATAAAAAGTAAAAGAAAGTAAAATAAAAAAAGGATGAAAATAATTAGTTAAAAGAAAAGTATAAGTGAGTTTAAATAAGATTGAGAAAAGAAGCCGAAGAGATAAAAATGTAAGTGAGAGAGGATTAAGTGAGTGATAGTTTTAGATAAAAAGTAAAAGAAAGTAAAATAAAAAAAGGATGAAAATAATTAGTTAAAAGAAAAGTATAAGTGAGTTTAAATAAGATTGAGAAAAGAAGCCGAAGAGATAAAAATGTAAGTGAGAGAGGATTAAGTGAGTGATAGTTTTAGATAAAAAGTAAAAGAAAGTAAAATAAAAAAAAGGATGAAAATAATTAGTTAAAGAAAAGTATAAGTGAGTTTAAATAAGATTGAGAAAAGAAGCCGAAGAGAAAAAAATGTAAGTGAGAGAGGATTAAGTGAGTGATAGTTTTTAGATAAAAAGTAAAAGAAAGTAAAATAAAAAAAGGATGAAAATAATTAGTTAAAAGAAAAGTATAAGTGAGTTTAAATAAGATTGAGAAAAGAAGCCGAAGAGAAAAAAATGTAAGTGAGAGAGGATTAAGTGAGTGATAGTTTTAGATAAAAAGTAAAAGAAAGTAAAATAAAAAAAGGATGAAAATAATTAGTTAAAAGAAAAAGTATAAAGTGAGTTGCAGGTAGATTGAGAAAAGAAGCCGAAGAGATAAAAATGTAAGTGAGAGAGGATTAAGTGAGTGATAGTTTTAGATAAAAAGTAAAAGAAAGTAAAATAAAAAAAGGATGAAAATAATTAGTTAAAAGAAAAGTATAAGTGAGTTTAAATAAGATTGAGAAAAGAAGCCGAAGAGAAAAAAATGTAAGTGAGAGAGGATTAAGTGAGTGATAGTTTTAGATAAAAAGTAAAAGAAAGTAAAATAAAAAAAGGATGAAAATAATTAGTTAAAAGAAAAGTATAAGTGAGTTTAAATAAGATTGAGAAAAGAAGCCGAAGAGAAAAAAATGTAAGTGAGAGAGGATTAAGTGAGTGATAGTTTTAGATAAAAAGTAAAAGAAAGTAAAATAAAAAAAGGATGAAAATAATTAGTTAAAAGAAAAGTATAAGTGAGTTTAAATAAGATTGAGAAAAGAAGCCGAAGAGATAAAAATGTAAGTGAGAGAGGATTAAGTGAGTGATAGTTTTAGATAAAAAGTAAAAGAAAGTAAAATAAAAAAAGGATGAAAATAATTAGTTAAAAGAAAAGTAGGTTTAAGTGAGTTTAAGGTAGATTGGTAAAAGAAGCCGAAGAGATAAAAATGTAAGTGAGAGAGATTAAGTGAGTGATAGTTTTAGATAAAAAGTAAAAGAAAGTAAAATAAAAAAAGGATGAAAATAATTAGTTAAAAGAAAAGTATAAGTGAGTTTAAATAAGATTGAGAAAAGAAGCCGAAGAGAAAAAAATGTAAGTGAGAGAGGATTAAGTGAGTGATAGTTTTAGATAAAAAGTAAAAGAAAGTAAAATAAAAAAAGGATGAAAATAATTAGTTAAAAGAAAAGTATAAGTGAGTTTTAAATAAGATTGAGAAAAGAAGCCGAAGAGATAAAAATGTAAGTGAGAGAGGATTAAGTGAGTGATAGTTTTAGATAAAAAGTAAAAGAAAGTAAAATAAAAAAGGATGAAAAATAATTAGTTAAAAGAAAAGTAGGTTTAAGTGAGTTTAAGGTAGATTGGTAAAAGAAGCCGAAGAGATAAAAATGTAAGTGAGAGAGGATTAAGTGAGTGATAGTTTTAGATAAAAAGTAAAAGAAAGTAAAATAAAAAAGGATGAAAATAATTAGTTAAAAGAAAAGTATAAGTGAGTTTAAATAAGATTGAGAAAAGAAGCCGAAGAGATAAAAATGTAAGTGAGAGAGGATTAAGTGAGTGATAGTTTTAGATAAAAAGTAAAAGAAAGTAAAATAAAAAAAGGATGAAAATAATTAGTTAAAAGAAAAGTATAAGTGAGTTTAAATAAGATTGAGAAAAGAAGCCGAAGAGATAAAAATGTAAGTGAGAGAGGATTAAGTGAGTGATAGTTTTAGATAAAAAGTAAAAGAAAGTAAAATAAAAAAAGGATGAAAATAATTAGTTAAAAGAAAAGTAGGTTTAAGTGAGTTTAAATAAGATTGAGAAAAGAAGCCGAAGAGATAAAAATGTAAGTGAGAGAGGATTAAGTGAGTGATAGTTTTAGATAAAAAGTAAAAGAAAGTAAAATAAAAAAAGGATGAAAATAATTAGTTAAAAGAAAAGTATAAGTGAGTTTAAATAAGATTGAGAAAAGAAGCCGAAGAGATAAAAATGTAAGTGAGAGAGGATTAAGTGAGTGATAGTTTTAGATAAAAAGTAAAAGAAAGTAAAATAAAAAAAGGATGAAAATAATTAGTTAAAAGAAAAGTATAAGTGAGTTTAAGGTAGATTGGTAAAAGAAGCCGAAGAGATAAAAATGTAAGTGAGAGAGGATTAAGTGAGTGATAGTTTTAGATAAAAAGTAAAAGAAAGTAAAATAAAAAAAGGATGAAAATAATTAGTTAAAAGAAAAGTAGGTTTAAGTGAGTTTAAGGTAGATTGGTAAAAGAAGCCGAAGAGATAAAAATGTAAGTGAGAGAGGATTAAGTGAGTGATAGTTTTAGATAAAAAGTAAAAGAAAGTAAAATAAAAAAAGGATGAAAATAATTAGTTAAAAGAAAAGTATAAGTGAGTTTAAATAAGATTGAGAAAAGAAGCCGAAGAGAAAAAAATGTAAGTGAGAGATGATTAAGTGAGTGATAGTTTTAGATAAAAAGTAAAAGAAAGTAAAATAAAAAAAGGATGAAAATAATTAGTTAAAAGAAAAGTATAAGTGAGTTTAAATAAGATTGAGAAAAGAAGCCGAAGAGAAAAAAATGTAAGTGAGAGAGGATTAAGTGAGTGATAGTTTTAGATAAAAAGTAAAAGAAAGTAAAATAAAAAAAGGATGAAAATAATTAGTTAAAAGAAAAGTATAAGTGAGTTTAAATAAGATTGAGAAAAGAAGCCGAAGAGATAAAAATGTAAGTGAGAGAGGATTAAGTGAGTGATAGTTTTAGATAAAAAGTAAAAGAAAGTAAAATAAAAAAAGGATGAAAATAATTAGTTAAAAGAAAAGTATAAGTGAGTTTAAATAAGATTGAGAAAAGAAGCCGAAGAGATAAAAATGTAAGTGAGAGAGGATTAAGTGAGTGATAGTTTTAGATAAAAAAGTAAAAGAAAGTAAAATAAAAAAAGGATGAAAATAATTAGTTAAAAGAAAAGTATAAGTGAGTTTAAATAAGATTGAGAAAAGAAGCCGAAGAGAAAAAAATGTAAGTGAGAGAGGATTAAGTGAGTGATAGTTTTAGATAAAAAGTAAAAGAAAGTAAAATAAAAAAAGGATGAAAATAATTAGTTAAAAGAAAAGTATAAGTGAGTTTAAATAAGATTGAGAAAAGAAGCCGAAGAGATAAAAATGTAAGTGAGAGAGGATTAAGTGAGTGATAGTTTTAGATAAAAAGTAAAAGAAAGTAAAATAAAAAAAGGATGAAAATAATTAGTTAAAAGAAAAGTATAAGTGAGTTTAAATAAGATTGAGAAAAAGAAGCCGAAGAGATAAAAATGTAAGTGAGAGAGGATTAAGTGAGTGATAGTTTTAGATAAAAAGTAAAAGAAAGTAAAATAAAAAAAGGATGAAAATAATTAGTTAAAAGAAAAGTATAAGTGAGTTTAAATAAGATTGAGAAAAGAAGCCGAAGAGATAAAAATGTAAGTGAGAGAGGATTAAGTGAGTGATAGTTTTAGATAAAAAGTAAAAGAAAGTAAAAATAAAAAAAGGATGAAAATAATTAGTTAAAAGAAAAGTATAAGTGAGTTTAAATAAGATTGAGAAAAGAAGCCGAAGAGAAAAAAATGTAAGTGAGAGAGGATTAAGTGAGTGATAGTTTTAGATAAAAAGTAAAAGAAAGTAAAATAAAAAAAGGATGAAAATAATTAGTTAAAAGAAAAGTATAAGTGAGTTTAAATAAGATTGAGAAAAGAAGCCGAAGAGATAAAAAATGTAAGTGAGAGAGGATTAAGTGAGTGATAGTTTTAGATAAAAAGTAAAAGAAAGTAAAATAAAAAAAGGATGAAAATAATTAGTTAAAAGAAAAGTATAAGTGAGTTTAAATAAGATTGAGAAAAGAAGCCGAAGAGATAAAAATGTAAGTGAGAGAGGATTAAGTGAGTGATAGTTTTAGATAAAAAGTAAAAGAAAGTAAAATAAAAAAAGGATGAAAATAATTAGTTAAAAGAAAAGTAGGTTTAAGTGAGTTTAAGGTAGATTGGTAAAAGAAGCCGAAGAGATAAAAATGTAAGTGAGAGAGGATTAAGTGAGTGATAGTTTTAGATAAAAAGTAAAAGAAAGTAAAATAAAAAAAGGATGAAAATAATTAGTTAAAAGAAAAGTAGGTTTAAGTGAGTTTAAATAAGATTGAGAAAAGAAGCCGAAGAGATAAAAATGTAAGTGAGAGAGGATTAAGTGAGTGATAGTTTTAGATAAAAAGTAAAAGAAAGTAAAATAAAAAAAGGATGAAAATAATTAGTTAAAAGAAAAGTATAAGTGAGTTTAAGGTAGATTGGTAAAAGAAGCCGAAGAGATAAAAATGTAAGTGAGAGAGGATTAAGTGAGTGATAGTTTTAGATAAAAAGTAAAAGAAAGTAAAATAAAAAAAGGATGAAAATAATTAGTTAAAAGAAAAGTAGGTTTAAGTGAGTTTAAATAAGATTGAGAAAAGAAGCGAAGAGATAAAAATGTAAGTGAGAGAGGATTAAGTGAGTGATAGTTTTAGATAAAAAGTAAAAGAAAGTAAAATAAAAAAAGGATGAAAATAATTAGTTAAAAGAAAAGTAGGTTTAAGTGAGTTTAAATAAGATTGAGAAAAGAAGCCGAAGAGATAAAAATGTAAGTGAGAGAGGATTAAGTGAGTGATAGTTTTAGATAAAAAGTAAAAGAAAGTAAAATAAAAAAAGGATGAAAATAATTAGTTAAAAGAAAAGTATAAGTGAGTTTAAATAAGATTGAGAAAAGAAGCCGAAGAGATAAAAAATGTAAGTGAGAGAGGATTAAGTGAGTGATAGTTTTAGATAAAAAGTAAAAGAAAGTAAAATAAAAAAAGGATGAAAATAATTAGTTAAAAGAAAAGTAGGTTTAAGTGAGTTTAAGGTAGATTGGTAAAAAGAAGCCGAAGAGATAAAAATGTAAGTGAGAGAGGATTAAGTGAGTGATAGTTTTAGATAAAAAGTAAAAGAAAGTAAAATAAAAAAAGGATGAAAATAATTAGTTAAAAGAAAAGTAGGTTTAAGTGAGTTTAAATAAGATTGAGAAAAGAAGCCGAAGAGATAAAAATGTAAGTGAGAGAGGGATTAAGTGAGTGATAGTTTTAGATAAAAAGTAAAAGAAAGTAAAATAAAAAAAGGATGAAAATAATTAGTTAAAAGAAAAGTATAAGTGAGTTTAAGGTAGATTGGTAAAAGAAGCCGAAGAGATAAAAATGTAAGTGAGAGAGGATTAAGTGAGTGATAGTTTTAGATAAAAAGTAAAAGAAAGTAAAATAAAAAAAGGATGAAAATAATTAGTTAAAAGAAAAGTATAAGTGAGTTTAAATAAGATTGAGAAAAGAAGCCGAAGAGATAAAAATGTAAGTGAGAGAGGATTAAGTGAGTGATAGTTTTAGATAAAAAGTAAAAGAAAGTAAAATAAAAAAAGGATGAAAATAATTAGTTAAAAGAAAAGTAGGTTTAAGTGAGTTTAAATAAGATTGAGAAAAGAAGCCGAAGAGATAAAAATGTAAGTGAGAGAGGATTAAGTGAGTGATAGTTTTAGATAAAAAGTAAAAGAAAGTAAAATAAAAAAAGGATGAAAAATAATTAGTTAAAAGAAAAGTATAAGTGAGTTTAAATAAGATTGAGAAAAGAAGCCGAAGAGATAAAAATGTAAGTGAGAGAGGATTAAGTGAGTGATAGTTTTAGATAAAAAGTAAAAGAAAGTAAAATAAAAAAAGGATGAAAATAATTAGTTAAAAGAAAAGTATAAGTGAGTTTAAATAAGATTGAGAAAAGAAGCCGAAGAGAAAAAAATGTAAGTGAGAGAGGATTAAGTGAGTGATAGTTTTAGATAAAAAAGTAAAAGAAAGTAAAATAAAAAAAAGGATGAAAATAATTAGTTAAAAGAAAAGTATAAGTGAGTTTAAATAAGATTGAGAAAAGAAGCCGAAGAGATAAAAATGTAAGTGAGAGAGGATTAAGTGAGTGATAGTTTTAGATAAAAAGTAAAAGAAAGTAAAATAAAAAAAGGATGAAAATAATTAGTTAAAAGAAAAGTATAAGTGAGTTTAAATAAGATTGAGAAAAGAAGCCGAAGAGATAAAAATGTAAGTGAGAGAGGATTAAGTGAGTGATAGTTTTAGATAAAAAGTAAAAGAAAGTAAAATAAAAAAAGGATGAAAATAATTAGTTAAAAGAAAAGTATAAGTGAGTTTAAGGTAGATTGGTAAAAGAAGCCGAAGAGATAAAAATGTAAGTGAGAGAGGATTAAGTGAGTGATAGTTTTAGATAAAAAGTAAAAGAAAGTAAAATAAAAAAAGGATGAAAATAATTAGTTAAAAGAAAAGTATAAGTGAGTTTAAATAAGATTGAGAAAAGAAGCCGAAGAGATAAAAATGTAAGTGAGAGAGGATTAAGTGAGTGATAGTTTTAGATAAAAAGTAAAAGAAAGTAAAATAAAAAAAGGATGAAAATAATTAGTTAAAAGAAAAGTATAAGTGAGTTTAAATAAGATTGAGAAAAGAAGCCGAAGAGATAAAAATGTAAGTGAGAGAGGATTAAGTGAGTGATAGTTTTAGATAAAAAGTAAAAGAAAGTAAAATAAAAAAAGGATGAAAATAATTAGTTAAAAGAAAAGTATAAGTGAGTTTAAATAAGATTGAGAAAAGAAGCCGAAGAGATAAAAATGTAAGTGAGAGAGGATTAAGTGAGTGATAGTTTTAGATAAAAAGTAAAAGAAAGTAAAATAAAAAAAGGATGAAAATAATTAGTTAAAAGAAAAGTATAAGTGAGTTTAAGGTAGATTGGTAAAAGAAGCCGAAGAGATAAAAATGTAAGTGAGAGAGGATTAAGTGAGTGATAGTTTTAGATAAAAAGTAAAAGAAAGTAAAATAAAAAAAGGATGAAAATAATTAGTTAAAAGAAAAGTATAAGTGAGTTTAAGGTAGATTGGTAAAAGAAGCCGAAGAGATAAAAATGTAAGTGAGAGAGGATTAAGTGAGTGATAGTTTTAGATAAAAAGTAAAAGAAAGTAAAATAAAAAAAGGATGAAAATAATTAGTTAAAAGAAAAGTATAAGTGAGTTTAAATAAGATTGAGAAAAGAAGCCGAAGAGATAAAATGTAAGTGAGAGAGGATTAAGTGAGTGATAGTTTTAGATAAAAAGTAAAAGAAAGTAAAATAAAAAAAGGATGAAAATAATTAGTTAAAAGAAAAGTATAAGTGAGTTTAAATAAGATTGAGAAAAGAAGCCGAAGAGAAAAAAATGTAAGTGAGAGAGGATTAAGTGAGTGATAGTTTTAGATAAAAAGTAAAAGAAAGTAAAATAAAAAAAGATGAAAATAATTAGTTAAAAGAAAAGTATAAGTGAGTTTAAATAAGATTGAGAAAAGAAGCCGAAGAGATAAAAATGTAAGTGAGAGAGGATTAAGTGAGTGATAGTTTTAGATAAAAAGTAAAAGAAAGTAAAATAAAAAAAGGATGAAAATAATTAGTTAAAAGAAAAGTATAAGTGAGTTTAAATAAGATTGAGAAAAGAAGCCGAAGAGATAAAAATGTAAGTGAGAGAGGATTAAGTGAGTGATAGTTTTAGATAAAAAGTAAAAGAAAGTAAAATAAAAAAAGGATGAAAATAATTAGTTAAAAGAAAAGTATAAGTGAGTTTAAATAAGATTGAGAAAAGAGCCGAAGAGAAAAAAATGTAAGTGAGAGAGGATTAAGTGAGTGATAGTTTTAGATAAAAAGTAAAAGAAAGTAAAATAAAAAAAGGATGAAAATAATTAGTTAAAAGAAAAGTATAAGTGAGTTTAAATAAGATTGAGAAAAGAAGCCGAAGAGATAAAAATGTAAGTGAGAGAGGATTAAGTGAGTGATAGTTTTAGATAAAAAGTAAAAGAAAGTAAAATAAAAAAAGGATGAAAATAATTAGTTAAAAGAAAAGTATAAGTGAGTTTAAATAAGATTGAGAAAAGAAGCCGAAGAGATAAAAATGTAAGTGAGAGAGGATTAAGTGAGTGATAGTTTTAGATAAAAAGTAAAAGAAAGTAAAATAAAAAAAGGATGAAAATAATTAGTTAAAAGAAAAGTATAAGTGAGTTTAAATAAGATTGAGAAAAGAAGCCGAAGAGAAAAAAATGTAAGTGAGAGAGGATTAAGTGAGTGATAGTTTTAGATAAAAAGTAAAAGAAAGTAAATAAAAAAAGGATGAAAATAATTAGTTAAAAGAAAAGTATAAGTGAGTTTAAATAAGATTGAGAAAAGAAGCCGAAGAGATAAAAATGTAAGTGAGAGATGATTAAGTGAGTGATAGTTTTAGATAAAAAGTAAAAGAAAGTAAAATAAAAAAAGGATGAAAATAATTAGTTAAAAGAAAAGTATAAGTGAGTTTAAATAAGATTGAGAAAAGAAGCCGAAGAGATAAAAATGTAAGTGAGAGAGGATTAAGTGAGTGATAGTTTTAGATAAAAAGTAAAAGAAAGTAAAATAAAAAAAGGATGAAAATAATTAGTTAAAAGAAAAGTAGGTTTAAGTGAGTTTAAGGTAGATTGGTAAAAGAAGCCGAAGAGATAAAAATGTAAGTGAGAGAGGATTAAGTGAGTGATAGTTTTAGATAAAAAGTAAAAGAAAGTAAAATAAAAAAAGGATGAAAATAATTAGTTAAAAGAAAAGTAGGTTTAAGTGAGTTTAAGGTA
>CAMPDV010007412.1:0-14466 GCA_946699065.1 Loxodes magnus
GTTAGTTTTAAAAGTAAAGTGAAGAAGAAAAGTAAGAAAAGAAGAGTGATTTCAGTTTTAAAGTGTTGAAGCTTTGATAAGAGTAAGTAGTTAGTTTTAAAAGTAAAGTGAAGAAGAAAAGTAAGAAAAGAAGAGTGATTTCAGTTTTTAAGTGTTGAAGCTTTGATAAGAATAAGTAGTCAGTTTTTAAGTGTTGAAGCTTTGATAAGAGTAAGTAGTTAGTTTTAAAAGTAAAGTGAAGAAGAAAAGTAAGAAAAGAAGAGTGATTTCAGTTTTAAAGTGTTGAAGCTTTGATAAGAGTAAGTAGTCAGTTTTAAAAGTAAAGTGAAGAAGAAAAGTAAGAAAAGAAGAGTGATTTCAGTTTTAAAGTGTTGAAGCTTTGATAAGAGTAAGTAGTTAGTTTTAAAAGTAAAGTGAAGAAGAAAAGTAAGAAAAGAAGAGTGATTTCAGTTTTTAAGTGTTGAAGCTTTGATAAGAATAAGTAGTCAGTTTTTAAGTGTTGAAGCTTTGATAAGAGTAAGTAGTCAGTTTTTAAGTGTTGAAGCTTTGATAAGAGTAAGTAGTTAGTTTTAAAAGTAAAGTGAAGAAGAAAAGTAAGAAAAGAAGAGTGATTTCAGTTTTTAAGTGTTGAAGCTTTGATAAGAGTAAGTAGTTAGTTTTAAAAGTAAAGTGAAGAAGAAAAGTAAGAAAAGAAGAGTGATTTCAGTTTTTAAGTGTTGAAGCTTTGATAAGAGTAAGTAGTTAGTTTTAAAAGTAAAGTGAAGAAGAAAAGTAAGAAAAGAAGAGTGATTTCAGTTTTTAAGTGTTGAAGCTTTGATAAGAGTAAGTAGTTAGTTTTAAAAGTAAAGTGAAGAAGAAAAGTAAGAAAAGAAGAGTGATTTCAGTTTTAAAGTGTTGAAGCTTTGATAAGAATAAGTAGTCAGTTTTAAAGTGTTGAAGCTTTGATAAGAGTAAGTAGTTAGTTTTAAAAGTAAAGTGAAGAAGAAAAGTAAGAAAAGAAGAGTGATTTCAGTTTTAAAGTGTTGAAGCTTTGATAAGAGTAAGTAGTTAGTTTTAAAAGTAAAGTGAAGAAGAAAAGTAAGAAAAGAAGAGTGATTTCAGTTTTAAAGTGTTGAAGCTTTGATAAGAGTAAGTAGTTAGTTTTAAAAGTAAAGTGAAGAAGAAAAGTAAGAAAAGAAGAGTGATTTCAGTTTTTAAGTGTTGAAGCTTTGATAAGAATAAGTAGTCAGTTTTAAAGTGTTGAAGCTTTGATAAGAGTAAGTAGTTAGTTTTAAAAGTAAAGTGAAGAAGAAAAGTAAGAAAAGAAGAGTGATTTCAGTTTTAAAGTGTTGAAGCTTTGATAAGAGTAAGTAGTTAGTTTTAAAAGTAAAGTGAAGAAGAAAAGTAAGAAAAGAAGAGTGATTTCAGTTTTTAAGTGTTGAAGCTTTGATAAGAGTAAGTAGTTAGTTTTAAAAGTAAAGTGAAGAAGAAAAGTAAGAAAAGAAGAGTGATTTCAGTTTTAAAGTGTTGAAGCTTTGATAAGAGTAAGTAGTCAGTTTTAAAAGTAAAGTGAAGAAGAAAAGTAAGAAAAGAAGAGTGATTTCAGTTTTAAAGTGTTGAAGCTTTGATAAGAGTAAGTAGTTAGTTTTAAAAGTAAAGTGAAGAAGAAAAGTAAGAAAAGAAGAGTGATTTCAGTTTTAAAGTGTTGAAGCTTTGATAAGAGTAAGTTGTTAGTTTTAAAAGTAAAGTGAAGAAGAAAAGTAAGAAAAGAAGAGTGATTTCAGTTTTTAAGTGTTGAAGCTTTGATAAGAGTAAGTAGTTAGTTTTAAAAGTAAAGTGAAAAAGAAAAGTAAGAAAAGAAGAGTGATTTCAGTTTTAAAGTGTTGAAGCTTTGATAAGAGTAAGTAGTTAGTTTTAAAAGTAAAGTGAAGAAGAAAAGTAAGAAAAGAAGAGTGATTTCAGTTTTTAAGTTTTGAAGCTTTGATAAGAGTAAGTAGTTAGTTTTAAAAGTAAAGTGAAGAAGAAAAGTAAGAAAAGAAGAGTGATTTCAGTTTTAAAGTGTTGAAGCTTTGATAAGAGTAAGTAGTCAGTTTTTAAGTGTTGAAGCTTTGATAAGAGTAAGTAGTTAGTTTTAAAAGTAAAGTGAAGAAGAAAAGTAAGAAAAGAAGAGTGATTTCAGTTTTAAAGTGTTGAAGCTTTGATAAGAGTAAGTAGTTAGTTTTAAAAGTAAAGTGAAGAAGAAAAGTAAGAAAAGAAGAGTGATTTCAGTTTTAAAGTGTTGAAGCTTTGATAAGAGTAAGTAGTTAGTTTTAAAAGTAAAGTGAAGAAGAAAAGTAAGAAAAGAAGAGTGATTTCAGTTTTAAAGTGTTGAAGCTTTGATAAGAGTAAGTAGTTAGTTTTAAAAGTAAAGTGAAGAAGAAAAGTAAGAAAAGAAGAGTGATTTCAGTTTTTAAGTGTTGAAGCTTTGATAAAAATAAGTATACAGTTTTAAAGTGTTGAAGCTTTGATAAGAGTAAGTAGTTAGTTTTAAAAGTAAAGTGAAGAAGAAAAGTAAGAAAAGAAGAGTGATTTCAGTTTTTAAGTGTTGAAGCTTTGATAAGAGTAAGTAGTTAGTTTTAAAAGTAAAGTGAAGAAGAAAAGTAAGAAAAGAAGAGTGATTTCAGTTTTAAAGTGTTGAAGCTTTGATAAGAGTAAGTAGTTAGTTTTAAAAGTAAAGTGAAGAAGAAAAGTAAGAAAAGAAGAGTGATTTCAGTTTTTAAGTGTTGAAGCTTTGATAAGAGTAAGTAGTTAGTTTTAAAAGTAAAGTGAAGAAGAAAAGTAAGAAAAGAAGAGTGATTTCAGTTTTAAAGTGTTGAAGCTTTGATAAGAGTAAGTAGTTAGTTTTAAAAGTAAAGTGAAGAAGAAAAGTAAGAAAAGAAGAGTGATTTCAGTTTTTAAGTGTTGAAGCTTTGATAAGAGTAAGTAGTTAGTTTTAAAAGTAAAGTGAAGAAGAAAAGTAAGAAAAGAAGAGTGATTTCAGTTTTAAAGTGTTGAAGCTTTGATAAGAGTAAGTAGTCAGTTTTTAAGTGTTGAAGCTTTGATAAGAGTAAGTAGTTAGTTTTAAAAGTAAAGTGAAGAAGAAAAGTAAGAAAAGAAGAGTGATTTCAGTTTTTAAGTGTTGAAGCTTTGATAAGAGTAAGTAGTTAGTTTTAAAAGTAAAGTGAAGAAGAAAAGTAAGAAAAGAAGAGTGATTTCAGTTTTTAAGTGTTGAAGCTTTGATAAGAGTAAGTAGTTAGTTTTAAAAGTAAAGTGAAGAAGAAAAGTAAGAAAAGAAGAGTGATTTCAGTTTTTAAGTGTTGAAGCTTTGATAAGAGTAAGTAGTTAGTTTTAAAAGTAAAGTGAAGAAGAAAAGTAAGAAAAGAAGAGTGATTTCAGTTTTTAAGTGTTGAAGCTTTGATAAGAATAAGTAGTCAGTTTTAAAGTGTTGAAGCTTTGATAAGAGTAAGTAGTTAGTTTTAAAAGTAAAGTGAAGAAGAAAAGTAAGAAAAGAAGAGTGATTTCAGTTTTAAAGTGTTGAAGCTTTGATAAGAGTAAGTAGTTAGTTTTAAAAGTAAAGTGAAGAAGAAAAGTAAGAAAAGAAGAGTGATTTCAGTTTTAAAGTGTTGAAGCTTTGATAAGAGTAAGTAGTTAGTTTTAAAAGTAAAGTGAAGAAGAAAAGTAAGAAAAGAAGAGTGATTTCAGTTTTTAAGTGTTGAAGCTTTGATAAGAGTAAGTAGTTAGTTTTAAAAGTAAAGTGAAGAAGAAAAGTAAGAAAAGAAGAGTGATTTCAGTTTTTAAGTGTTGAAGCTTTGATAAGAGTAAGTAGTTAGTTTTAAAAGTAAAATGAAGAAGAAAAGTAAGAAAAGAAGAGTGATTTCAGTTTTTAAGTGTTGAAGCTTTGATAAGAGTAAGTAGTTAGTTTTAAAAGTAAAGTGAAGAAGAAAAGTAAGAAAAGAAGAGTGATTTCAGTTTTTAAGTGTTGAAGCTTTGATAAGAGTAAGTAGTTAGTTTTAAAAGTAAAGTGAAGAAGAAAAGTAAGAAAAGAAGAGTGATTTCAGTTTTAAAGTGTTGAAGCTTTGATAAGAGTAAGTAGTTAGTTTTAAAAGTAAAGTGAAGAAGAAAAGTAAGAAAAGAAGAGTGATTTCAGTTTTAAAGTGTTGAAGCTTTGATAAGAGTAAGTAGTTAGTTTTAAAAGTAAAGTGAAGAAGAAAAGTAAGAAAAGAAGAGTGATTTCAGTTTTAAAGTGTTGAAGCTTTGATAAGAGTAAGTAGTCAGTTTTTAAGTGTTGAAACTTTGATAAGAGTAAGTAGTTAGTTTTAAAAGTAAAGTGAAGAAGAAAAGTAAGAAAAGAAGAGTGATTTCAGTTTTTAAGTGTTGAAGCTTTGATAAGAGTAAGTAGTTAGTTTTAAAAGTAAAGTGAAGAAGAAAAGTAAGAAAAGAAGAGTGATTTCAGTTTTTAAGTGTTGAAGCTTTGATAAGAGTAAGTAGTTAGTTTTAAAAGTAAAGTGAAGAAGAAAAGTAAGAAAAGAAGAGTGATTTCAGTTTTAAAGTGTTGAAGCTTTGATAAGAGTAAGTAGTTAGTTTTAAAAGTAAAGTGAAGAAGAAAAGTAAGAAAAGAAGAGTGATTTCAGTTTTAAAGTGTTGAAGCTTTGATAAGAGTAAGTAGTTAGTTTTAAAAGTAAAGTGAAGAAGAAAAGTAAGAAAAGAAGAGTGATTTCAGTTTTAAAGTGTTGAAGCTTTGATAAGAGTAAGTAGTTAGTTTTAAAAGTAAAGTGAAGAAGAAAAGTAAGAAAAGAAGAGTGATTTCAGTTTTAAAGTGTTGAAGCTTTGATAAGAGTAAGTAGTCAGTTTTTAAGTGTTGAAGCTTTGATAAGAGTAAGTAGTTAGTTTTAAAAGTAAAGTGAAGAAGAAAAGTAAGAAAAGAAGAGTGATTTCAGTTTTTAAGTGTTGAAGCTTTGATAAGAGTAAGTAGTTAGTTTTAAAAGTAAAGTGAAGAAGAAAAGTAAGAAAAGAAGAGTGATTTCAGTTTTTAAGTGTTGAAGCTTTGATAAGAGTAAGTAGTTAGTTTTAAAAGTAAAGTGAAGAAGAAAAGTAAGAAAAGAAGAGTGATTTCAGTTTTTAAGTGTTGAAGCTTTGATAAGAGTAAGTAGTTAGTTTTAAAAGTAAAGTGAAGAAGAAAAGTAAGAAAAGAAGAGTGATTTCAGTTTTTAAGTGTTGAAGCTTTGATAAGAATAAGTAGTCAGTTTTAAAGTGTTGAAGCTTTGATAAGAGTAAGTAGTTAGTTTTAAAAGTAAAGTGAAGAAGAAAAGTAAGAAAAGAAGAGTGATTTCAGTTTTAAAGTGTTGAAGCTTTGATAAGAGTAAGTAGTTAGTTTTAAAAGTAAAGTGAAGAAGAAAAGTAAGAAAAGAAGAGTGATTTCAGTTTTAAAGTGTTGAAGCTTTGATAAGAGTAAGTAGTTAGTTTTAAAAGTAAAGTGAAGAAGAAAAGTAAGAAAAGAAGAGTGATTTCAGTTTTAAAGTGTTGAAGCTTTGATAAGAGTAAGTAGTTAGTTTTAAAAGTAAAGTGAAGAAGAAAAGTAAGAAAAGAAGAGTGATTTCAGTTTTAAAGTGTTGAAGCTTTGATAAGAGTAAGTAGTTAGTTTTAAAAGTAAAGTGAAGAAGAAAAGTAAGAAAAGAAGAGTGATTTCAGTTTTAAAGTGTTGAAGCTTTGATAAGAGTAAGTAGTTAGTTTTAAAAGTAAAGTGAAGAAGAAAAGTAAGAAAAGAAGAGTGATTTCAGTTTTTAAGTTTTGAAGCTTTGATAAGAGTAAGTAGTTAGTTTTAAAAGTAAAGTGAAGAAGAAAAGTAAGAAAAGAAGAGTGATTTCAGTTTTAAAGTGTTGAAGCTTTGATAAGAGTAAGTAGTCAGTTTTTAAGTGTTGAAGCTTTGATAAGAGTAAGTAGTTAGTTTTAAAAGTAAAGTGAAGAAGAAAAGTAAGAAAAGAAGAGTGATTTCAGTTTTAAAGTGTTGAAGCTTTGATAAGAGTAAGTAGTTAGTTTTAAAAGTAAAGTGAAGAAGAAAAGTAAGAAAAGAAGAGTGATTTCAGTTTTTAAGTGTTGAAGCTTTGATAAGAGTAAGTAGTTAGTTTTAAAAGTAAAGTGAAGAAGAAAAGTAAGAAAAGAAGAGTGATTTCAGTTTTAAAGTGTTGAAGCTTTGATAAGAGTAAGTAGTTAGTTTTAAAAGTAAAGTGAAGAAGAAAAGTAAGAAAAGAAGAGTGATTTCAGTTTTTAAGTGTTGAAGCTTTGATAAGAATAAGTAGTCAGTTTTAAAGTGTTGAAGCTTTGATAAGAGTAAGTAGTTGGTTTTAAAAGTAAAGTGAAGAAGAAAAGTAAGAAAAGAAGAGTGATTTCAGTTTTTAAGTGTTGAAGCTTTGATAAGAGTAAGTAGTTAGTTTTAAAAGTAAAGTGAAGAAGAAAAGTAAGAAAAGAAGAGTGATTTCAGTTTTTAAGTGTTGAAGCTTTGATAAGAGTAAGTAGTCAGTTTTAAAGTGTTGAAGCTTTGATAAGAGTAAGTAGTTAGTTTTAAAAGTAAAGTGAAGAAGAAAAGTAAGAAAAGAAGAGTGATTTCAGTTTTAAAGTGTTGAAGCTTTGATAAGAGTAAGTAGTTAGTTTTAAAAGTAAAGTGAAGAAGAAAAGTAAGAAAAGAAGAGTGATTTCAGTTTTTAAGTGTTGAAGCTTTGATAAGAGTAAGTAGTTAGTTTTAAAAGTAAAGTGAAGAAGAAAAGTAAGAAAAGAAGAGTGATTTCAGTTTTTAAGTGTTGAAGCTTTGATAAGAGTAAGTAGTTAGTTTTAAAAGTAAAGTGAAGAAGAAAAGTAAGAAAAGAAGAGTGATTTCAGTTTTAAAGTGTTGAAGCTTTGATAAGAGTAAGTAGTTAGTTTTAAAAGTAAAGTGAAGAAGAAAAGTAAGAAAAGAAGAGTGATTTCAGTTTTTAAGTGTTGAAGCTTTGATAAGAATAAGTAGTCAGTTTTAAAGTGTTGAAGCTTTGATAAGAGTAAGTAGTTAGTTTTAAAAGTAAAGTGAAGAAGAAAAGTAAGAAAAGAAGAGTGATTTCAGTTTTAAAGTGTTGAAGCTTTGATAAGAGTAAGTAGTTAGTTTTAAAAGTAAAGTGAAGAAGAAAAGTAAGAAAAGAAGAGTGATTTCAGTTTTAAAGTGTTGAAGCTTTGATAAGAGTAAGTAGTTAGTTTTAAAAGTAAAGTGAAGAAGAAAAGTAAGAAAAGAAGAGTGATTTCAGTTTTTAAGTGTTGAAGCTTTGATAAGAGTAAGTAGTTAGTTTTAAAAGTAAAGTGAAGAAGAAAAGTAAGAAAAGAAGAGTGATTTCAGTTTTTAAGTGTTGAAGCTTTGATAAGAGTAAGTAGTTAGTTTTAAAAGTAAAGTGAAGAAGAAAAGTAAGAAAAGAAGAGTGATTTCAGTTTTTAAGTGTTGAAGCTTTGATAAGAGTAAGTAGTTAGTTTTAAAAGTAAAGTGAAGAAGAAAAGTAAGAAAAGAAGAGTGATTTCAGTTTTAAAGTGTTGAAGCTTTGATAAGAGTAAGTAGTTAGTTTTAAAAGTAAAGTGAAGAAGAAAAGTAAGAAAAGAAGAGTGATTTCAGTTTTTAAGTGTTGAAGCTTTGATAAGAGTAAGTAGTTAGTTTTAAAAGTAAAGTGAAGAAGAAAAGTAAGAAAAGAAGAGTGATTTCAGTTTTAAAGTGTTGAAGCTTTGATAAGAGTAAGTAGTTAGTTTTAAAAGTAAAGTGAAGAAGAAAAGTAAGAAAAGAAGAGTGATTTCAGTTTTAAAGTGTTGAAGCTTTGATAAGAGTAAGTAGTCAGTTTTTAAGTGTTGAAGCTTTGATAAGAGTAAGTAGTTAGTTTTAAAAGTAAAGTGAAGAAGAAAAGTAAGAAAAGAAGAGTGATTTCAGTTTTTAAGTGTTGAAGCTTTGATAAGAGTAAGTAGTTAGTTTTAAAAGTAAAGTGAAGAAGAAAAGTAAGAAAAGAAGAGTGATTTCAGTTTTTAAGTGTTGAAGCTTTGATAAGAGTAAGTAGTTAGTTTTAAAAGTAAAGTGAAGAAGAAAAGTAAGAAAAGAAGAGTGATTTCAGTTTTTAAGTGTTGAAGCTTTGATAAGAGTAAGTAGTTAGTTTTAAAAGTAAAGTGAAGAAGAAAAGTAAGAAAAGAAGAGTGATTTCAGTTTTTAAGTGTTGAAGCTTTGATAAGAATAAGTAGTCAGTTTTAAAGTGTTGAAGCTTTGATAAGAGTAAGTAGTTAGTTTTAAAAGTAAAGTGAAGAAGAAAAGTAAGAAAAGAAGAGTGATTTCAGTTTTAAAGTGTTGAAGCTTTGATAAGAGTAAGTAGTTAGTTTTAAAAGTAAAGTGAAGAAGAAAAGTAAGAAAAGAAGAGTGATTTCAGTTTTAAAGTGTTGAAGCTTTGATAAGAGTAAGTAGTTAGTTTTAAAAGTAAAGTGAAGAAGAAAAGTAAGAAAAGAAGAGTGATTTCAGTTTTAAAGTGTTGAAGCTTTGATAAGAGTAAGTAGTTAGTTTTAAAAGTAAAGTGAAGAAGAAAAGTAAGAAAAGAAGAGTGATTTCAGTTTTAAAGTGTTGAAGCTTTGATAAGAGTAAGTAGTTAGTTTTAAAAGTAAAGTGAAGAAGAAAAGTAAGAAAAGAAGAGTGATTTCAGTTTTAAAGTGTTGAAGCTTTGATAAGAGTAAGTAGTTAGTTTTAAAAGTAAAGTGAAGAAGAAAAGTAAGAAAAGAAGAGTGATTTCAGTTTTTAAGTTTTGAAGCTTTGATAAGAGTAAGTAGTTAGTTTTAAAAGTAAAGTGAAGAAGAAAAGTAAGAAAAGAAGAGTGATTTCAGTTTTAAAGTGTTGAAGCTTTGATAAGAGTAAGTAGTCAGTTTTTAAGTGTTGAAGCTTTGATAAGAGTAAGTAGTTAGTTTTAAAAGTAAAGTGAAGAAGAAAAGTAAGAAAAGAAGAGTGATTTCAGTTTTAAAGTGTTGAAGCTTTGATAAGAGTAAGTAGTTAGTTTTAAAAGTAAAGTGAAGAAGAAAAGTAAGAAAAGAAGAGTGATTTCAGTTTTTAAGTGTTGAAGCTTTGATAAGAGTAAGTAGTTAGTTTTAAAAGTAAAGTGAAGAAGAAAAGTAAGAAAAGAAGAGTGATTTCAGTTTTAAAGTGTTGAAGCTTTGATAAGAGTAAGTAGTTAGTTTTAAAAGTAAAGTGAAGAAGAAAAGTAAGAAAAGAAGAGTGATTTCAGTTTTAAAGTGTTGAAGCTTTGATAAGAGTAAGTAGTCAGTTTTTAAGTGTTGAAGCTTTGATAAGAGTAAGTAGTTAGTTTTAAAAGTAAAGTGAAGAAGAAAAGTAAGAAAAGAAGAGTGATTTCAGTTTTTAAGTGTTGAAGCTTTGATAAGAGTAAGTAGTTAGTTTTAAAAGTAAAGTGAAGAAGAAAAGTAAGAAAAGAAGAGTGATTTCAGTTTTTAAGTGTTGAAGCTTTGATAAGAGTAAGTAGTCAGTTTTAAAGTGTTGAAGCTTTGATAAGAGTAAGTAGTTAGTTTTAAAAGTAAAGTGAAGAAGAAAAGTAAGAAAAGAAGAGTGATTTCAGTTTTAAAGTGTTGAAGCTTTGATAAGAGTAAGTAGTTAGTTTTAAAAGTAAAGTGAAGAAGAAAAGTAAGAAAAGAAGAGTGATTTCAGTTTTTAAGTGTTGAAGCTTTGATAAGAGTAAGTAGTTAGTTTTAAAAGTAAAGTGAAGAAGAAAAGTAAGAAAAGAAGAGTGATTTCAGTTTTTAAGTGTTGAAGCTTTGATAAGAGTAAGTAGTTAGTTTTAAAAGTAAAGTGAAGAAGAAAAGTAAGAAAAGAAGAGTGATTTCAGTTTTAAAGTGTTGAAGCTTTGATAAGAGTAAGTAGTTAGTTTTAAAAGTAAAGTGAAGAAGAAAAGTAAGAAAAGAAGAGTGATTTCAGTTTTTAAGTGTTGAAGCTTTGATAAGAATAAGTAGTCAGTTTTAAAGTGTTGAAGCTTTGATAAGAGTAAGTAGTTAGTTTTAAAAGTAAAGTGAAGAAGAAAAGTAAGAAAAGAAGAGTGATTTCAGTTTTAAAGTGTTGAAGCTTTGATAAGAGTAAGTAGTTAGTTTTAAAAGTAAAGTGAAGAAGAAAAGTAAGAAAAGAAGAGTGATTTCAGTTTTAAAGTGTTGAAGCTTTGATAAGAGTAAGTAGTTAGTTTTAAAAGTAAAGTGAAGAAGAAAAGTAAGAAAAGAAGAGTGATTTCAGTTTTTAAGTGTTGAAGCTTTGATAAGAGTAAGTAGTTAGTTTTAAAAGTAAAGTGAAGAAGAAAAGTAAGAAAAGAAGAGTGATTTCAGTTTTTAAGTGTTGAAGCTTTGATAAGAGTAAGTAGTTAGTTTTAAAAGTAAAGTGAAGAAGAAAAGTAAGAAAAGAAGAGTGATTTCAGTTTTTAAGTGTTGAAGCTTTGATAAGAGTAAGTAGTTAGTTTTAAAAGTAAAGTGAAGAAGAAAAGTAAGAAAAGAAGAGTGATTTCAGTTTTAAAGTGTTGAAGCTTTGATAAGAGTAAGTAGTTAGTTTTAAAAGTAAAGTGAAGAAGAAAAGTAAGAAAAGAAGAGTGATTTCAGTTTTTAAGTGTTGAAGCTTTGATAAGAGTAAGTAGTTAGTTTTAAAAGTAAAGTGAAGAAGAAAAGTAAGAAAAGAAGAGTGATTTCAGTTTTAAAGTGTTGAAGCTTTGATAAGAGTAAGTAGTTAGTTTTAAAAGTAAAGTGAAGAAGAAAAGTAAGAAAAGAAGAGTGATTTCAGTTTTAAAGTGTTGAAGCTTTGATAAGAGTAAGTAGTCAGTTTTTAAGTGTTGAAGCTTTGATAAGAGTAAGTAGTTAGTTTTAAAAGTAAAGTGAAGAAGAAAAGTAAGAAAAGAAGAGTGATTTCAGTTTTTAAGTGTTGAAGCTTTGATAAGAGTAAGTAGTTAGTTTTAAAAGTAAAGTGAAGAAGAAAAGTAAGAAAAGAAGAGTGATTTCAGTTTTTAAGTGTTGAAGCTTTGATAAGAGTAAGTAGTTAGTTTTAAAAGTAAAGTGAAGAAGAAAAGTAAGAAAAGAAGAGTGATTTCAGTTTTTAAGTGTTGAAGCTTTGATAAGAGTAAGTAGTTAGTTTTAAAAGTAAAGTGAAGAAGAAAAGTAAGAAAAGAAGAGTGATTTCAGTTTTTAAGTGTTGAAGCTTTGATAAGAATAAGTAGTCAGTTTTAAAGTGTTGAAGCTTTGATAAGAGTAAGTAGTTAGTTTTAAAAGTAAAGTGAAGAAGAAAAGTAAGAAAAGAAGAGTGATTTCAGTTTTAAAGTGTTGAAGCTTTGATAAGAGTAAGTAGTTAGTTTTAAAAGTAAAGTGAAGAAGAAAAGTAAGAAAAGAAGAGTGATTTCAGTTTTAAAGTGTTGAAGCTTTGATAAGAGTAAGTAGTTAGTTTTAAAAGTAAAGTGAAGAAGAAAAGTAAGAAAAGAAGAGTGATTTCAGTTTTAAAGTGTTGAAGCTTTGATAAGAGTAAGTAGTTAGTTTTAAAAGTAAAGTGAAGAAGAAAAGTAAGAAAAGAAGAGTGATTTCAGTTTTAAAGTGTTGAAGCTTTGATAAGAGTAAGTAGTTAGTTTTAAAAGTAAAGTGAAGAAGAAAAGTAAGAAAAGAAGAGTGATTTCAGTTTTAAAGTGTTGAAGCTTTGATAAGAGTAAGTAGTTAGTTTTAAAAGTAAAGTGAAGAAGAAAAGTAAGAAAAGAAGAGTGATTTCAGTTTTTAAGTTTTGAAGCTTTGATAAGAGTAAGTAGTTAGTTTTAAAAGTAAAGTGAAGAAGAAAAGTAAGAAAAGAAGAGTGATTTCAGTTTTAAAGTGTTGAAGCTTTGATAAGAGTAAGTAGTCAGTTTTTAAGTGTTGAAGCTTTGATAAGAGTAAGTAGTTAGTTTTAAAAGTAAAGTGAAGAAGAAAAGTAAGAAAAGAAGAGTGATTTCAGTTTTAAAGTGTTGAAGCTTTGATAAGAGTAAGTAGTTAGTTTTAAAAGTAAAGTGAAGAAGAAAAGTAAGAAAAGAAGAGTGATTTCAGTTTTTAAGTGTTGAAGCTTTGATAAGAGTAAGTAGTTAGTTTTAAAAGTAAAGTGAAGAAGAAAAGTAAGAAAAGAAGAGTGATTTCAGTTTTAAAGTGTTGAAGCTTTGATAAGAGTAAGTAGTTAGTTTTAAAAGTAAAGTGAAGAAGAAAAGTAAGAAAAGAAGAGTGATTTCAGTTTTTAAGTGTTGAAGCTTTGATAAGAATAAGTAGTCAGTTTTAAAGTGTTGAAGCTTTGATAAGAGTAAGTAGTTGGTTTTAAAAGTAAAGTGAAGAAGAAAAGTAAGAAAAGAAGAGTGATTTCAGTTTTTAAGTGTTGAAGCTTTGATAAGAGTAAGTAGTTAGTTTTAAAAGTAAAGTGAAGAAGAAAAGTAAGAAAAGAAGAGTGATTTCAGTTTTAAAGTGTTGAAGCTTTGATAAGAGTAAGTAGTTGGTTTTAAAAGTAAAGTGAAGAAGAAAAGTAAGAAAAGAAGAGTGATTTCAGTTTTTAAGTGTTGAAGCTTTGATAAGAGTAAGTAGTTAGTTTTAAAAGTAAAGTGAAGAAGAAAAGTAAGAAAAGAAGAGTGATTTCAGTTTTTAAGTGTTGAAGCTTTGATAAGAGTAAGTAGTTAGTTTTAAAAGTAAAGTGAAGAAGAAAAGTAAGAAAAGAAGAGTGATTTCAGTTTTAAAGTGTTGAAGCTTTGATAAGAGTAAGTAGTTGGTTTTAAAAGTAAAGTGAAGAAGAAAAGTAAGAAAAGAAGAGTGATTTCAGTTTTTAAGTGTTGAAGCTTTGATAAGAATAAGTAGTCAGTTTTTAAGTGTTGAAGCTTTGATAAGAGTAAGTAGTTAGTTTTAAAAGTAAAGTGAAGAAGAAAAGTAAGAAAAGAAGAGTGATTTCAGTTTTAAAGTGTTGAAGCTTTGATAAGAGTAAGTAGTCAGTTTTAAAAGTAAAGTGAAGAAGAAAAGTAAGAAAAGAAGAGTGATTTCAGTTTTAAAGTGTTGAAGCTTTGATAAGAGTAAGTAGTTAGTTTTAAAAGTAAAGTGAAGAAGAAAAGTAAGAAAAGAAGAGTGATTTCAGTTTTAAAGTGTTGAAGCTTTGATAAGAGTAAGTAGTTAGTTTTAAAAGTAAAGTGAAGAAGAAAAGTAAGAAAAGAAGAGTGATTTCAGTTTTTAAGTGTTGAAGCTTTGATAAGAGTAAGTAGTTAGTTTTAAAAGTAAAGTGAAGAAGAAAAGTAAGAAAAGAAGAGTGATTTCAGTTTTAAAGTGTTGAAGCTTTGATAAGAGTAAGTAGTTAGTTTTAAAAGTAAAGTGAAGAAGAAAAGTAAGAAAAGAAGAGTGATTTCAGTTTTTAAGTGTTGAAGCTTTGATAAGAATAAGTAGTCAGTTTTAAAGTGTTGAAGCTTTGATAAGAGTAAGTAGTTAGTTTTAAAAGTAAAGTGAAGAAGAAAAGTAAGAAAAGAAGAGTGATTTCAGTTTTAAAGTGTTGAAGCTTTGATAAGAGTAAGTAGTTAGTTTTAAAAGTAAAGTGAAGAAGAAAAGTAAGAAAAGAAGAGTGATTTCAGTTTTAAAGTGTTGAAGCTTTGATAAGAGTAAGTAGTTAGTTTTAAAAGTAAAGTGAAGAAGAAAAGTAAGAAAAGAAGAGTGATTTCAGTTTTTAAGTGTTGAAGCTTTGATAAGAGTAAGTAGTTAGTTTTAAAAGTAAAGTGAAGAAGAAAAGTAAGAAAAGAAGAGTGATTTCAGTTTTTAAGTGTTGAAGCTTTGATAAGAGTAAGTAGTTAGTTTTAAAAGTAAAGTGAAGAAGAAAAGTAAGAAAAGAAGAGTGATTTCAGTTTTTAAGTGTTGAAGCTTTGATAAGAGTAAGTAGTTAGTTTTAAAAGTAAAGTGAAGAAGAAAAGTAAGAAAAGAAGAGTGATTTCAGTTTTAAAGTGTTGAAGCTTTGATAAGAGTAAGTAGTTAGTTTTAAAAGTAAAGTGAAGAAGAAAAGTAAGAAAAGAAGAGTGATTTCAGTTTTTAAGTGTTGAAGCTTTGATAAGAGTAAGTAGTTAGTTTTAAAAGTAAAGTGAAGAAGAAAAGTAAGAAAAGAAGAGTGATTTCAGTTTTAAAGTGTTGAAGCTTTGATAAGAGTAAGTAGTTAGTTTTAAAAGTAAAGTGAAGAAGAAAAGTAAGAAAAGAAGAGTGATTTCAGTTTAAAGTGTTGAAGCTTTGATAAGAGTAAGTAGTCAGTTTTTAAGTGTTGAAGCTTTGATAAGAGTAAGTAGTTAGTTTTAAAAGTAAAGTGAAGAAGAAAAGTAAGAAAAGAAGAGTGATTTCAGTTTTTAAGTGTTGAAGCTTTGATAAGAGTAAGTAGTTAGTTTTAAAAGTAAAGTGAAGAAGAAAAGTAAGAAAAGAAGAGTGATTTCAGTTTTTAAGTGTTGAAGCTTT
>CAMPDV010007413.1:0-13477 GCA_946699065.1 Loxodes magnus
AAAGAAGATAGAATTTCATTTTTAAGGAGTATGCTTTGAGAAGTAATAAGTATTTAGAAAAGTGAAGAAGTAAAGTAAGAAAAGAATATCTAATGATAAGTTTTCGTAGCAAGCACTAAAATATAAGTTAGAATATCCAAAATGTTAGTAATTATATCACAATTACGAATCTGTATTCGGTTTGTCAAGATATGCTTGTAGATGAAAGTTAGCCTATAGAAAAGTGAAGAAGTAAAGTAAGAAAAGAATATCTAATGATAAGTTTTCGTAGCAAGCACTAAAATATAAGTTAGAATATCCAAAATGTTAGTAATAATATAATAATTACGAATCTGTATTCGGTTTGTCAAGATATGCTTGTAGATGAAAGTTAGTCTATAGAAAAGTGAAGAAGTAAAGTAAGAAAAGAATATCTAATGATAAGTTTTCGTAGCAAGCACTAAAATATAAGTTAGAATATCCAAAATGTTAGTAATAATATAATAATTACGAATCTGTATTCGGTTTGTCAAGATATGCTTGTAGATGAAAGTTAGCCTATTGAAAAGTGAAGAAGTAAAGTAAGAAAAGAAGATAGAATTTCATTTTTAAGGAGTATGCTTTGAGAAGTAATAAGTATTTAGAAAAGTGAAGAAGTAAAGTAAGAAAAGAATATCTAATGATAAGTATTCGTAGCAAGCACTAAAATATAAGTTAGAATATCCAAAATGTTAGTAATAATATAATAATTACGAATCTGTATTCGGTTTGTCAAGATATGCTTGTAGATGAAAGTTAGTCTATAGAAAAGTGAAGAAGTAAAGTAAGAAAAGAATATCTAATGATAAGTTTTCGTAGCAAGCACTAAAATATAAGTTAGAATATCCAAAATGTTAGTAATAATATAATAATTACGAATCTGTATTCGGTTTGTCAAGATATGCTTGTAGATGAAAGTTAGCCTATTGAAAAGTGAAGAAGTAAAGTAAGAAAAGAAGATAGAATTTCATTTTTAAGGAGTATGCTTTGAGAAGTAATAAGTATTTAGAAAAGTGAAGAAGTAAAGTAAGAAAAGAATATCTAATGATAAGTTTTCGTAGCAAGCACTAAAATATAAGTTAGAATATCCAAAATGTTAGTAATTATATCACAATTACGAATCTGTATTCGGTTTGTCAAGATATGCTTGTAGATGAAAGTTAGCCTATAGAAAAGTGAAGAAGTAAAGTAAGAAAAGAATATCTAATGATAAGTTTTCGTAGCAAGCACTAAAATATAAGTTAGAATATCCAAAATGTTAGTAATAATATAATAATTACGAATCTGTATTCGGTTTGTCAAGATATGCTTGTAGATGAAAGTTAGTCTATAGAAAAGTGAAGAAGTAAAGTAAGAAAAGAAGATAGAATTTCAGTTTTAAGGAGTATGCTTTGAGAAGTAATAAGTATTTTTAAAAGTGAAGAAGTAAAGTAAGAAAAGAATATCTAATGATAAGTATTCGTAGCAAGCACTAAAATATAAGTTAGAATATCCAAAATGTTAGTAATAATATAATAATTACGAATCTGTATTCGGTTTGTCAAGATATGCTTGTAGATGAAAGTTAGTCTATAGAAAAGTGAAGAAGTAAAGTAAGAAAAGAAGATAGAATTTCATTTTTAAGGAGTATGCTTTGAGAAGTAATAAGTATTTAGAAAAGTGAAGAAGTAAAGTAAGAAAAGAATATCTAATGATAAGTTTTCGTAGCAAGCACTAAAATATAAGTTAGAATATCCAAAATGTTAGTAATTATATCACAATTACGAATCTGTATTCGGTTTGTCAAGATATGCTTGTAGATGAAAGTTAGCCTATAGAAAAGTGAAGAAGTAAAGTAAGAAAAGAATATCTAATGATAAGTTTTCGTAGCAAGCACTAAAATATAAGTTAGAATATCCAAAATGTTAGTAATAATATAATAATTACGAATCTGTATTCGGTTTGTCAAGATATGCTTGTAGATGAAAGTTAGTCTATAGAAAAGTGAAGAAGTAAAGTAAGAAAAGAAGATAGAATTTCAGTTTTAAGGAGTATGCTTTGAGAAGTAATAAGTATTTTTAAAAGTGAAGAAGTAAAGTAAGAAAAGAATATCTAATGATAAGTTTTCGTAGCAAGCACTAAAATATAAGTTAGAATATCCAAAATGTTAGTAATAATATAATAATTACGAATCTGTATTCGGTTTGTCAAGATATGCTTGTAGATGAAAGTTAGTCTATAGAAAAGTGAAGAAGTAAAGTAAGAAAAGAAGATAGAATTTCAGTTTTAAGGAGTATGCTTTGAGAAGTAATAAGTATTTTTAAAAGTGAAGAAGTAAAGTAAGAAAAGAATATCTAATGATAAGTATTCGTAGCAAGCACTAAAATATAAGTTAGAATATCCAAAATGTTAGTAATAATATAATAATTACGAATCTGTATTCGGTTTGTCAAGATATGCTTGTAGATGAAAGTTAGTCTATAGAAAAGTGAAGAAGTAAAGTAAGAAAAGAAGATAGAATTTCATTTTTAAGGAGTATGCTTTGAGAAGTAATAAGTATTTAGAAAAGTGAAGAAGTAAAGTAAGAAAAGAATATCTAATGATAAGTTTTCGTAGCAAGCACTAAAATATAAGTTAGAATATCCAAAATGTTAGTAATTATATCACAATTACGAATCTGTATTCGGTTTGTCAAGATATGCTTGTAGATGAAAGTTAGCCTTTGAGAAGTAATAAGTATAGAAAAGTGAAGAAGTAAAGTAAGAAAAGAATATCTAATGATAAGTATTCGTAGCAAGCACTAAAATATAAGTTAGAATATCCAAAATGTTAGTAATAATATAATAATTACGAATCTGTATTCGGTTTGTCAAGATATGCTTGTAGATGAAAGTTAGTCTATAGAAAAGTGAAGAAGTAAAGTAAGAAAAGAAGATAGAATTTCATTTTTAAGGAGTATGCTTTGAGAAGTAATAAGTATTTAGAAAAGTGAAGAAGTAAAGTAAGAAAAGAATATCTAATGATAAGTTTTCGTAGCAAGCACTAAAATATAAGTTAGAATATCCAAAATGTTAGTAATTATATCACAATTACGAATCTGTATTCGGTTTGTCAAGATATGCTTGTAGATGAAAGTTAGCCTATAGAAAAGTGAAGAAGTAAAGTAAGAAAAGAATATCTAATGATAAGTTTTCGTAGCAAGCACTAAAATATAAGTTAGAATATCCAAAATGTTAGTAATAATATAATAATTACGAATCTGTATTCGGTTTGTCAAGATATGCTTGTAGATGAAAGTTAGTCTATAGAAAAGTGAAGAAGTAAAGTAAGAAAAGAAGATAGAATTTCAGTTTTAAGGAGTATGCTTTGAGAAGTAATAAGTATTTTTAAAAGTGAAGAAGTAAAGTAAGAAAAGAATATCTAATGATAAGTATTCGTAGCAAGCACTAAAATATAAGTTAGAATATCCAAAATGTTAGTAATAATATAATAATTACGAATCTGTATTCGGTTTGTCAAGATATGCTTGTAGATGAAAGTTAGTCTATAGAAAAGTGAAGAAGTAAAGTAAGAAAAGAAGATAGAATTTCAGTTTTAAGGAGTATGCTTTGAGAAGTAATAAGTATTTTTAAAAGTGAAGAAGTAAAGTAAGAAAAGAATATCTAATGATAAGTATTCGTAGCAAGCACTAAAATATAAGTTAGAATATCCAAAATGTTAGTAATAATATAATAATTACGAATCTGTATTCGGTTTGTCAAGATATGCTTGTAGATGAAAGTTAGCCTATGAAAAGTGAAGAATTAAAGTAAGAAAAGAAGATAGAGTTTCAGTTTTAAGAGTATGCTTTGAGAAGTAATAAGTATTTAGAAAAGTGAAGAAGTAAAGTAAGAAAAGAAGATAGAGTTTCAATTTTAAGAGTATGCTTTGAGAAGTAATAAGTATTTAGAAAAGTGAAGAAGTAAAGTAAGAAAAGAAGATAGAGTTTCAGTTTTAAGAGTATGCTTTGAGAAGTAATAAGTATTTAGAAAAGTGAAGAATTAAAGTAAGAAAAGAAGATAGAAATACAGTTTTAAGTAGTATGCTTTGAGAAGTAATAAGTATTTAGAAAAGAGAAGAAGTAAAGTAAGAAAAGAAGATAGAGTTTCAGTTTTAAGGAGTATGCTTTGAGAAGTAATAAATATTTAGAAAAGTGAAGAATTAAAGTAAGAAAAGAAGATAGAGTTTCAGTTTTAAGAGTATGCTTTGAGAAGTAATAAGTATTTAGAAAAGTGAAGAAGTAAAGTAAGAAAAGAAGATAGAGTTTCAATTTTAAGAGTATGCTTTGAGAAGTAATAAGTATTTAGAAAAGTGAAGAAGTAAAGTAAGAAAAGAAGATAGAGTTTCAGTTTTAAGAGTATGCTTTGAGAAGTAATAAGTATTTAGAAAAGTGAAGAATTAAAGTAAGAAAAGAAGATAGAAATACAGTTTTAAGTAGTATGCTTTGAGAAGTAATAAGTATTTAGAAAAGAGAAGAAGTAAAGTAAGAAAAGAATATCTAATGATAAGTTTTCGTAGCAAGCACTAAAATATAAGTTAGAATATCCAAAATGTTAGTAATAATACAATAATTACGAATCTGTATTCGGTTTGTCAAGATATGCTTGTAGATGAAAGTTAGCCTATAGAAAAGTGAAGAAGTAAAGTAAGAAAAGAAGATAGAATTTCAGTTTTAAGGAGTATGCTTTGAGAAGTAATAAGTATTTAGAAAAGTGAAGAAGTAAAGTAAGAAAAGAATATCTAATGATAAGTTTTCGTAGCAAGCACTAAAATATAAGTTAGAATATCCAAAATGTTAGTAATAATACAATAATTACGAATCTGTATTCGGTTTGTCAAGATATGCTTGTAGATGAAAGTTAGCCTATTGAAAAGTGAAGAAGTAAAGTAAGAAAAGAAGATAGAATTTCAGTTTTAAGGAGTATGCTTTGAGAAGTAATAAGTATTTAGAAAAGTGAAGAAGTAAAGTAAGAAAAGAATATCTAATGATAAGTTTTCGTAGCAAGCACTAAAATATAAGTTAGAATATCCAAAATGTTAGTAATAATACAATAATTACGAATCTGTATTCGGTTTGTCAAGATATGCTTGTAGATGAAAGTTAGCCTATTGAAAAGTGAAGAAGTAAAGTAAGAAAAGAAGATAGAATTTCAGTTTTAAGGAGTATGCTTTGAGAAGTAATAAGTATTTAGAAAAGTGAAGAAGTAAAGTAAGAAAAGAATATCTAATGATAAGTTTTCGTAGCAAGCACTAAAATATAAGTTAGAATATCCAAAATGTTAGTAATAATACAATAATTACGAATCTGTATTCGGTTTGTCAAGATATGCTTGTAGATGAAAGTTAGCCTATTGAAAAGTGAAGAAGTAAAGTAAGAAAAGAAGATAGAATTTCAGTTTTAAGGAGTATGCTTTGAGAAGTAATAAGTATTTAGAAAAGTGAAGAAGTAAAGTAAGAAAAGAATATCTAATGATAAGTTTTCGTAGCAAGCACTAAAATATAAGTTAGAATATCCAAAATGTTAGTAATAATACAATAATTACGAATCTGTATTCGGTTTGTCAAGATATGCTTGTAGATGAAAGTTAGCCTATTGAAAAGTGAAGAAGTAAAGTAAGAAAAGAAGATAGAATTTCAGTTTTAAGGAGTATGCTTTGAGAAGTAATAAGTATTTAGAAAAGTGAAGAAGTAAAGTAAGAAAAGAATATCTAATGATAAGTTTTCGTAGCAAGCACTAAAATATAAGTTAGAATATCCAAAATGTTAGTAATAATACAATAATTACGAATCTGTATTCGGTTTGTCAAGATATGCTTGTAGATGAAAGTTAGCCTATTGAAAAGTGAAGAAGTAAAGTAAGAAAAGAAGATAGAATTTCAGTTTTAAGGAGTATGCTTTGAGAAGTAATAAGTATTTTTAAAAGTGAAGAAGTAAAGTAAGAAAAGAATATCTAATGATAAGTATTCGTAGCAAGCACTAAAATATAAGTTAGAATATCCAAAATGTTAGTAATAATATAATAATTACGAATCTGTATTCGGTTTGTCAAGATATGCTTGTAGATGAAAGTTAGCCTATGAAAAGTGAAGAATTAAAGTAAGAAAAGAAGATAGAGTTTCAGTTTTAAGAGTATGCTTTGAGAAGTAATAAGTATTTAGAAAAGTGAAGAAGTAAAGTAAGAAAAGAAGATAGAGTTTCAATTTTAAGAGTATGCTTTGAGAAGTAATAAGTATTTAGAAAAGTGAAGAAGTAAAGTAAGAAAAGAAGATAGAGTTTCAGTTTTAAGAGTATGCTTTGAGAAGTAATAAGTATTTAGAAAAGTGAAGAATTAAAGTAAGAAAAGAAGATAGAAATACAGTTTTAAGTAGTATGCTTTGAGAAGTAATAAGTATTTAGAAAAGAGAAGAAGTAAAGTAAGAAAAGAAGATAGAGTTTCAGTTTTAAGGAGTATGCTTTGAGAAGTAATAAATATTTAGAAAAGTGAAGAATTAAAGTAAGAAAAGAAGATAGAGTTTCAGTTTTAAGAGTATGCTTTGAGAAGTAATAAGTATTTAGAAAAGTGAAGAAGTAAAGTAAGAAAAGAAGATAGAGTTTCAATTTTAAGAGTATGCTTTGAGAAGTAATAAGTATTTAGAAAAGTGAAGAAGTAAAGTAAGAAAAGAAGATAGAGTTTCAGTTTTAAGAGTATGCTTTGAGAAGTAATAAGTATTTAGAAAAGTGAAGAATTAAAGTAAGAAAAGAAGATAGAAATACAGTTTTAAGTAGTATGCTTTGAGAAGTAATAAGTATTTAGAAAAGAGAAGAAGTAAAGTAAGAAAAGAATATCTAATGATAAGTTTTCGTAGCAAGCACTAAAATATAAGTTAGAATATCCAAAATGTTAGTAATAATACAATAATTACGAATCTGTATTCGGTTTGTCAAGATATGCTTGTAGATGAAAGTTAGCCTATAGAAAAGTGAAGAAGTAAAGTAAGAAAAGAAGATAGAATTTCAGTTTTAAGGAGTATGCTTTGAGAAGTAATAAGTATTTAGAAAAGTGAAGAAGTAAAGTAAGAAAAGAATATCTAATGATAAGTTTTCGTAGCAAGCACTAAAATATAAGTTAGAATATCCAAAATGTTAGTAATAATACAATAATTACGAATCTGTATTCGGTTTGTCAAGATATGCTTGTAGATGAAAGTTAGCCTATTGAAAAGTGAAGAAGTAAAGTAAGAAAAGAAGATAGAATTTCAGTTTTAAGGAGTATGCTTTGAGAAGTAATAAGTATTTAGAAAAGTGAAGAAGTAAAGTAAGAAAAGAATATCTAATGATAAGTTTTCGTAGCAAGCACTAAAATATAAGTTAGAATATCCAAAATGTTAGTAATAATACAATAATTACGAATCTGTATTCGGTTTGTCAAGATATGCTTGTAGATGAAAGTTAGCCTATTGAAAAGTGAAGAAGTAAAGTAAGAAAAGAAGATAGAATTTCAGTTTTAAGGAGTATGCTTTGAGAAGTAATAAGTATTTAGAAAAGTGAAGAAGTAAAGTAAGAAAAGAATATCTAATGATAAGTTTTCGTAGCAAGCACTAAAATATAAGTTAGAATATCCAAAATGTTAGTAATAATACAATAATTACGAATCTGTATTCGGTTTGTCAAGATATGCTTGTAGATGAAAGTTAGCCTATTGAAAAGTGAAGAAGTAAAGTAAGAAAAGAAGATAGAATTTCAGTTTTAAGGAGTATGCTTTGAGAAGTAATAAGTATTTAGAAAAGTGAAGAAGTAAAGTAAGAAAAGAATATCTAATGATAAGTTTTCGTAGCAAGCACTAAAATATAAGTTAGAATATCCAAAATGTTAGTAATAATACAATAATTACGAATCTGTATTCGGTTTGTCAAGATATGCTTGTAGATGAAAGTTAGCCTATTGAAAAGTGAAGAAGTAAAGTAAGAAAAGAAGATAGAATTTCAGTTTTAAGGAGTATGCTTTGAGAAGTAATAAGTATTTAGAAAAGTGAAGAAGTAAAGTAAGAAAAGAATATCTAATGATAAGTTTTCGTAGCAAGCACTAAAATATAAGTTAGAATATCCAAAATGTTAGTAATAATACAATAATTACGAATCTGTATTCGGTTTGTCAAGATATGCTTGTAGATGAAAGTTAGCCTATTGAAAAGTGAAGAAGTAAAGTAAGAAAAGAAGATAGAATTTCAGTTTTAAGGAGTATGCTTTGAGAAGTAATAAGTATTTAGAAAAGTGAAGAAGTAAAGTAAGAAAAGAATATCTAATGATAAGTTTTCGTAGCAAGCACTAAAATATAAGTTAGAATATCCAAAATGTTAGTAATAATACAATAATTACGAATCTGTATTCGGTTTGTCAAGATATGCTTGTAGATGAAAGTTAGCCTATTGAAAAGTGAAGAAGTAAAGTAAGAAAAGAAGATAGAATTTCAGTTTTAAGGAGTATGCTTTGAGAAGTAATAAGTATTTAGAAAAGTGAAGAAGTAAAGTAAGAAAAGAATATCTAATGATAAGTTTTCGTAGCAAGCACTAAAATATAAGTTAGAATATCCAAAATGTTAGTAATAATACAATAATTACGAATCTGTATTCGGTTTGTCAAGATATGCTTGTAGATGAAAGTTAGCCTATTGAAAAGTGAAGAAGTAAAGTAAGAAAAGAAGATAGAATTTCAGTTTTAAGGAGTATGCTTTGAGAAGTAATAAGTATTTAGAAAAGTGAAGAAGTAAAGTAAGAAAAGAATATCTAATGATAAGTTTTCGTAGCAAGCACTAAAATATAAGTTAGAATATCCAAAATGTTAGTAATAATACAATAATTACGAATCTGTATTCGGTTTGTCAAGATATGCTTGTAGATGAAAGTTAGCCTATTGAAAAGTGAAGAAGTAAAGTAAGAAAAGAAGATAGAATTTCAGTTTTAAGGAGTATGCTTTGAGAAGTAATAAGTATTTAGAAAAGTGAAGAAGTAAAGTAAGAAAAGAATATCTAATGATAAGTTTTCGTAGCAAGCACTAAAATATAAGTTAGAATATCCAAAATGTTAGTAATAATACAATAATTACGAATCTGTATTCGGTTTGTCAAGATATGCTTGTAGATGAAAGTTAGCCTATTGAAAAGTGAAGAAGTAAAGTAAGAAAAGAAGATAGAATTTCAGTTTTAAGGAGTATGCTTTGAGAAGTAATAAGTATTTAGAAAAGTGAAGAAGTAAAGTAAGAAAAGAATATCTAATGATAAGTTTTCGTAGCAAGCACTAAAATATAAGTTAGAATATCCAAAATGTTAGTAATAATACAATAATTACGAATCTGTATTCGGTTTGTCAAGATATGCTTGTAGATGAAAGTTAGCCTATTGAAAAGTGAAGAAGTAAAGTAAGAAAAGAAGATAGAATTTCAGTTTTAAGGAGTATGCTTTGAGAAGTAATAAGTATTTAGAAAAGTGAAGAAGTAAAGTAAGAAAAGAATATCTAATGATAAGTTTTCGTAGCAAGCACTAAAATATAAGTTAGAATATCCAAAATGTTAGTAATAATACAATAATTACGAATCTGTATTCGGTTTGTCAAGATATGCTTGTAGATGAAAGTTAGCCTATTGAAAAGTGAAGAAGTAAAGTAAGAAAAGAAGATAGAATTTCAGTTTTAAGGAGTATGCTTTGAGAAGTAATAAGTATTTAGAAAAGTGAAGAAGTAAAGTAAGAAAAGAATATCTAATGATAAGTTTTCGTAGCAAGCACTAAAATATAAGTTAGAATATCCAAAATGTTAGTAATAATACAATAATTACGAATCTGTATTCGGTTTGTCAAGATATGCTTGTAGATGAAAGTTAGCCTATTGAAAAGTGAAGAAGTAAAGTAAGAAAAGAAGATAGAATTTCAGTTTTAAGGAGTATGCTTTGAGAAGTAATAAGTATTTAGAAAAGTGAAGAAGTAAAGTAAGAAAAGAATATCTAATGATAAGTTTTCGTAGCAAGCACTAAAATATAAGTTAGAATATCCAAAATGTTAGTAATAATACAATAATTACGAATCTGTATTCGGTTTGTCAAGATATGCTTGTAGATGAAAGTTAGCCTATTGAAAAGTGAAGAAGTAAAGTAAGAAAAGAAGATAGAATTTCAGTTTTAAGGAGTATGCTTTGAGAAGTAATAAGTATTTAGAAAAGTGAAGAAGTAAAGTAAGAAAAGAATATCTAATGATAAGTTTTCGTAGCAAGCACTAAAATATAAGTTAGAATATCCAAAATGTTAGTAATAATACAATAATTACGAATCTGTATTCGGTTTGTCAAGATATGCTTGTAGATGAAAGTTAGCCTATTGAAAAGTGAAGAAGTAAAGTAAGAAAAGAAGATAGAATTTCAGTTTTAAGGAGTATGCTTTGAGAAGTAATAAGTATTTAGAAAAGTGAAGAAGTAAAGTAAGAAAAGAATATCTAATGATAAGTTTTCGTAGCAAGCACTAAAATATAAGTTAGAATATCCAAAATGTTAGTAATAATACAATAATTACGAATCTGTATTCGGTTTGTCAAGATATGCTTGTAGATGAAAGTTAGCCTATTGAAAAGTGAAGAAGTAAAGTAAGAAAAGAAGATAGAATTTCAGTTTTAAGGAGTATGCTTTGAGAAGTAATAAGTATTTAGAAAAGTGAAGAAGTAAAGTAAGAAAAGAATATCTAATGATAAGTTTTCGTAGCAAGCACTAAAATATAAGTTAGAATATCCAAAATGTTAGTAATAATACAATAATTACGAATCTGTATTCGGTTTGTCAAGATATGCTTGTAGATGAAAGTTAGCCTATTGAAAAGTGAAGAAGTAAAGTAAGAAAAGAAGATAGAATTTCAGTTTTAAGGAGTATGCTTTGAGAAGTAATAAGTATTTAGAAAAGTGAAGAAGTAAAGTAAGAAAAGAATATCTAATGATAAGTTTTCGTAGCAAGCACTAAAATATAAGTTAGAATATCCAAAATGTTAGTAATAATACAATAATTACGAATCTGTATTCGGTTTGTCAAGATATGCTTGTAGATGAAAGTTAGCCTATAGAAAAGTGAAGAAGTAAAGTAAGAAAAGAAGATAGAATTTCAGTTTTAAGGAGTATGCTTTGAGAAGTAATAAGTATTTAGAAAAGTGAAGAAGTAAAGTAAGAAAAGAATATCTAATGATAAGTTTTCGTAGCAAGCACTAAAATATAAGTTAGAATATCCAAAATGTTAGTAATAATACAATAATTACGAATCTGTATTCGGTTTGTCAAGATATGCTTGTAGATGAAAGTTAGCCTATTGAAAAGTGAAGAAGTAAAGTAAGAAAAGAAGATAGAATTTCAGTTTTAAGGAGTATGCTTTGAGAAGTAATAAGTATTTAGAAAAGTGAAGAAGTAAAGTAAGAAAAGAATATCTAATGATAAGTTTTCGTAGCAAGCACTAAAATATAAGTTAGAATATCCAAAATGTTAGTAATAATACAATAATTACGAATCTGTATTCGGTTTGTCAAGATATGCTTGTAGATGAAAGTTAGCCTATTGAAAAGTGAAGAAGTAAAGTAAGAAAAGAAGATAGAATTTCAGTTTTAAGGAGTATGCTTTGAGAAGTAATAAGTATTTAGAAAAGTGAAGAAGTAAAGTAAGAAAAGAATATCTAATGATAAGTTTTCGTAGCAAGCACTAAAATATAAGTTAGAATATCCAAAATGTTAGTAATAATACAATAATTACGAATCTGTATTCGGTTTGTCAAGATATGCTTGTAGATGAAAGTTAGCCTATTGAAAAGTGAAGAAGTAAAGTAAGAAAAGAAGATAGAATTTCAGTTTTAAGGAGTATGCTTTGAGAAGTAATAAGTATTTAGAAAAGTGAAGAAGTAAAGTAAGAAAAGAATATCTAATGATAAGTTTTCGTAGCAAGCACTAAAATATAAGTTAGAATATCCAAAATGTTAGTAATAATACAATAATTACGAATCTGTATTCGGTTTGTCAAGATATGCTTGTAGATGAAAGTTAGCCTATTGAAAAGTGAAGAAGTAAAGTAAGAAAAGAAGATAGAATTTCAGTTTTAAGGAGTATGCTTTGAGAAGTAATAAGTATTTAGAAAAGTGAAGAAGTAAAGTAAGAAAAGAATATCTAATGATAAGTTTTCGTAGCAAGCACTAAAATATAAGTTAGAATATCCAAAATGTTAGTAATAATACAATAATTACGAATCTGTATTCGGTTTGTCAAGATATGCTTGTAGATGAAAGTTAGCCTATTGAAAAGTGAAGAAGTAAAGTAAGAAAAGAAGATAGAATTTCAGTTTTAAGGAGTATGCTTTGAGAAGTAATAAGTATTTAGAAAAGTGAAGAAGTAAAGTAAGAAAAGAATATCTAATGATAAGTTTTCGTAGCAAGCACTAAAATATAAGTTAGAATATCCAAAATGTTAGTAATAATACAATAATTACGAATCTGTATTCGGTTTGTCAAGATATGCTTGTAGATGAAAGTTAGCCTATTGAAAAGTGAAGAAGTAAAGTAAGAAAAGAAGATAGAATTTCAGTTTTAAGGAGTATGCTTTGAGAAGTAATAAGTATTTAGAAAAGTGAAGAAGTAAAGTAAGAAAAGAATATCTAATGATAAGTTTTCGTAGCAAGCACTAAAATATAAGTTAGAATATCCAAAATGTTAGTAATAATACAATAATTACGAATCTGTATTCGGTTTGTCAAGATATGCTTGTAGATGAAAGTTAGCCTATTGAAAAGTGAAGAAGTAAAGTAAGAAAAGAAGATAGAATTTCAGTTTTAAGGAGTATGCTTTGAGAAGTAATAAGTATTTAGAAAAGTGAAGAAGTAAAGTAAGAAAAGAATATCTAATGATAAGTTTTCGTAGCAAGCACTAAAATATAAGTTAGAATATCCAAAATGTTAGTAATAATACAATAATTACGAATCTGTATTCGGTTTGTCAAGATATGCTTGTAGATGAAAGTTAGCCTATTGAAAAGTGAAGAAGTAAAGTAAGAAAAGAAGATAGAATTTCAGTTTTAAGGAGTATGCTTTGAGAAGTAATAAGTATTTAGAAAAGTGAAGAAGTAAAGTAAGAAAAGAATATCTAATGATAAGTTTTCGTAGCAAGCACTAAAATATAAGTTAGAATATCCAAAATGTTAGTAATAATACAATAATTACGAATCTGTATTCGGTTTGTCAAGATATGCTTGTAGATGAAAGTTAGCCTATTGAAAAGTGAAGAAGTAAAGTAAGAAAAGAAGATAGAATTTCAGTTTTAAGGAGTATGCTTTGAGAAGTAATAAGTATTTAGAAAAGTGAAGAAGTAAAGTAAGAAAAGAATATCTAATGATAAGTTTTCGTAGCAAGCACTAAAATATAAGTTAGAATATCCAAAATGTTAGTAATAATACAATAATTACGAATC
>CAMPDV010007414.1:0-12568 GCA_946699065.1 Loxodes magnus
TTCTGTATTCGGTTTGTCAAGATATGCTAGTAGATGAAAGTTAGCCTATAGAAAAGTGAAGAAGTAAAGTAAGAAAAGAAGATAGAATTTCAGTCTTAAGGAGTATGCTTTGAGAAGTAATAAGTATTTAGAAAAGTGAAGAAGTAAAGTAAGAAAAGAATATCTAATGATAAGTTTACGTAGCAAGCACTAAAATATAAGTTAGAATATCCAAAATGTTAGTAATAATGTCACAATTACGAATCTGTATTCGGTTTGTCAAGATATGCTTGTAGATGAAAGTTAGCCTATGAAAAGTGAAGAAGTAAAGTAAGAAAAGAATATCTAATGATAAGTTTACGTAGCAAGCACTAAAATATAAGTTAGAATATCCAAAATGTTAGTAATAATGTCACAATTACGAATCTGTATTCGGTTTGTCAAGATATGCTTGTAGATGAAAGTTAGCCTATGAAAAGTGAAGAAGTAAAGTAAGAAAAGAATATCTAATGATAAGTTTACGTAGCAAGCACTAAAATATAAGTTAGAATATCCAAAATGTTAGTAATAATGTCACAATTACGATTCTGTATTCGGTTTGTCAAGATATGCTAGTAGATGAAAGTTAGCCTATAGAAAAGTGAAGAAGTAAAGTAAGAAAAGAAGATAGAATTTCAGTCTTAAGGAGTATGCTTTGAGAAGTAATAAGTATTTAGAAAAGTGAAGAAGTAAAGTAAGAAAAGAAGATAGATTTTCAGTTTTAAGGAGTATGCTTTGAGAAGTATTAAGTATTTAGAAAAGTGAAGAAGTAAAGTAAGAAATGAATATCTAATGATAAGTTTGCGTAGCAAGCATTAAAATATAAGTTAGAATATCCAAAATGTTAGTAATAATGTCACAATTACGATTCTGTATTCGGTTTGTCAAGATATGCTTGTAGATGAAAGTTAGCCTATAGAAAAGTGAAGAAGTAAAGTAAGAAAAGAATATCTAATGATAAGTTTTCGTAGCAAGCATTAAAATATAAGTTAGAATATCCAAAATGTTAGTAATAATGTCACAATTACGATTCTGTATTCGGTTTGTCAAGATATGCTAGTAGATGAAAGTTAGCCTATAGAAAAGTGAAGAAGTAAAGTAAGAAAAGAAGATAGAATTTCAGTCTTAAGGAGTATGCTTTGAGAAGTAATAAGTATTTAGAAAAGTGAAGAAGTAAAGTAAGAAAAGAATATCTAATGATAAGTTTACGTAGCAAGCACTAAAATATAAGTTAGAATATCCAAAATGTTAGTAATAATGTCACAATTACGAATCTGTATTCGGTTTGTCAAGATATGCTTGTAGATGAAAGTTAGCCTATGAAAAGTGAAGAAGTAAAGTAAGAAAAGAATATCTAATGATAAGTTTACGTAGCAAGCACTAAAATATAAGTTAGAATATCCAAAATGTTAGTAATAATGTCACAATTACGAATCTGTATTCGGTTTGTCAAGATATGCTTGTAGATGAAAGTTAGCCTATGAAAAGTGAAGAAGTAAAGTAAGAAAAGAATATCTAATGATAAGTTTACGTAGCAAGCACTAAAATATAAGTTAGAATATCCAAAATGTTAGTAATAATGTCACAATTACGATTCTGTATTCGGTTTGTCAAGATATGCTAGTAGATGAAAGTTAGCCTATAGAAAAGTGAAGAAGTAAAGTAAGAAAAGAAGATAGAATTTCAGTCTTAAGGAGTATGCTTTGAGAAGTAATAAGTATTTAGAAAAGTGAAGAAGTAAAGTAAGAAAAGAAGATAGATTTTCAGTTTTAAGGAGTATGCTTTGAGAAGTATTAAGTATTTAGAAAAGTGAAGAAGTAAAGTAAGAAATGAATATCTAATGATAAGTTTGCGTAGCAAGCATTAAAATATAAGTTAGAATATCCAAAATGTTAGTAATAATGTCACAATTACGATTCTGTATTCGGTTTGTCAAGATATGCTTGTAGATGAAAGTTAGCCTATAGAAAAGTGAAGAAGTAAAGTAAGAAAAGAATATCTAATGATAAGTTTTCGTAGCAAGCATTAAAATATAAGTTAGAATATCCAAAATGTTAGTAATAATGTCACAATTACGATTCTGTATTCGGTTTGTCAAGATATGCTAGTAGATGAAAGTTAGCCTATAGAAAAGTGAAGAAGTAAAGTAAGAAAAGAAGATAGAATTTCAGTCTTAAGGAGTATGCTTTGAGAAGTAATAAGTATTTAGAAAAGTGAAGAAGTAAAGTAAGAAAAGAATATCTAATGATAAGTTTACGTAGCAAGCACTAAAATATAAGTTAGAATATCCAAAATGTTAGTAATAATGTCACAATTACGAATCTGTATTCGGTTTGTCAAGATATGCTTGTAGATGAAAGTTAGCCTATGAAAAGTGAAGAAGTAAAGTAAGAAAAGAATATCTAATGATAAGTTTACGTAGCAAGCACTAAAATATAAGTTAGAATATCCAAAATGTTAGTAATAATGTCACAATTACGAATCTGTATTCGGTTTGTCAAGATATGCTTGTAGATGAAAGTTAGCCTATGAAAAGTGAAGAAGTAAAGTAAGAAAAGAATATCTAATGATAAGTTTACGTAGCAAGCACTAAAATATAAGTTAGAATATCCAAAATGTTAGTAATAATGTCACAATTACGATTCTGTATTCGGTTTGTCAAGATATGCTAGTAGATGAAAGTTAGCCTATAGAAAAGTGAAGAAGTAAAGTAAGAAAAGAAGATAGAATTTCAGTCTTAAGGAGTATGCTTTGAGAAGTAATAAGTATTTAGAAAAGTGAAGAAGTAAAGTAAGAAAAGAAGATAGATTTTCAGTTTTAAGGAGTATGCTTTGAGAAGTATTAAGTATTTAGAAAAGTGAAGAAGTAAAGTAAGAAATGAATATCTAATGATAAGTTTGCGTAGCAAGCATTAAAATATAAGTTAGAATATCCAAAATGTTAGTAATAATGTCACAATTACGATTCTGTATTCGGTTTGTCAAGATATGCTTGTAGATGAAAGTTAGCCTATAGAAAAGTGAAGAAGTAAAGTAAGAAAAGAATATCTAATGATAAGTTTTCGTAGCAAGCATTAAAATATAAGTTAGAATATCCAAAATGTTAGTAATAATGTCACAATTACGATTCTGTATTCGGTTTGTCAAGATATGCTAGTAGATGAAAGTTAGCCTATAGAAAAGTGAAGAAGTAAAGTAAGAAAAGAAGATAGAATTTCAGTCTTAAGGAGTATGCTTTGAGAAGTAATAAGTATTTAGAAAAGTGAAGAAGTAAAGTAAGAAAAGAATATCTAATGATAAGTTTACGTAGCAAGCACTAAAATATAAGTTAGAATATCCAAAATGTTAGTAATAATGTCACAATTACGATTCTGTATTCGGTTTGTCAAGATATGCTAGTAGATGAAAGTTAGCCTATAGAAAAGTGAAGAAGTAAAGTAAGAAAAGAAGATAGAATTTCAGTCTTAAGGAGTATGCTTTGAGAAGTAATAAGTATTTAGAAAAGTGAAGAAGTAAAGTAAGAAAAGAAGATAGATTTTCAGTTTTAAGGAGTATGCTTTGAGAAGTATTAAGTATTTAGAAAAGTGAAGAAGTAAAGTAAGAAATGAATATCTAATGATAAGTTTGCGTAGCAAGCATTAAAATATAAGTTAGAATATCCAAAATGTTAGTAATAATGTCACAATTACGATTCTGTATTCGGTTTGTCAAGATATGCTTGTAGATGAAAGTTAGCCTATAGAAAAGTGAAGAAGTAAAGTAAGAAAAGAATATCTAATGATAAGTTTTCGTAGCAAGCATTAAAATATAAGTTAGAATATCCAAAATGTTAGTAATAATGTCACAATTACGATTCTGTATTCGGTTTGTCAAGATATGCTAGTAGATGAAAGTTAGCCTATAGAAAAGTGAAGAAGTAAAGTAAGAAAAGAAGATAGAATTTCAGTCTTAAGGAGTATGCTTTGAGAAGTAATAAGTATTTAGAAAAGTGAAGAAGTAAAGTAAGAAAAGAATATCTAATGATAAGTTTACGTAGCAAGCACTAAAATATAAGTTAGAATATCCAAAATGTTAGTAATAATGTCACAATTACGAATCTGTATTCGGTTTGTCAAGATATGCTTGTAGATGAAAGTTAGCCTATGAAAAGTGAAGAAGTAAAGTAAGAAAAGAATATCTAATGATAAGTTTACGTAGCAAGCACTAAAATATAAGTTAGAATATCCAAAATGTTAGTAATAATGTCACAATTACGAATCTGTATTCGGTTTGTCAAGATATGCTTGTAGATGAAAGTTAGCCTATGAAAAGTGAAGAAGTAAAGTAAGAAAAGAATATCTAATGATAAGTTTACGTAGCAAGCACTAAAATATAAGTTAGAATATCCAAAATGTTAGTAATAATGTCACAATTACGATTCTGTATTCGGTTTGTCAAGATATGCTAGTAGATGAAAGTTAGCCTATAGAAAAGTGAAGAAGTAAAGTAAGAAAAGAAGATAGAATTTCAGTCTTAAGGAGTATGCTTTGAGAAGTAATAAGTATTTAGAAAAGTGAAGAAGTAAAGTAAGAAAAGAAGATAGATTTTCAGTTTTAAGGAGTATGCTTTGAGAAGTATTAAGTATTTAGAAAAGTGAAGAAGTAAAGTAAGAAATGAATATCTAATGATAAGTTTGCGTAGCAAGCATTAAAATATAAGTTAGAATATCCAAAATGTTAGTAATAATGTCACAATTACGATTCTGTATTCGGTTTGTCAAGATATGCTTGTAGATGAAAGTTAGCCTATAGAAAAGTGAAGAAGTAAAGTAAGAAAAGAATATCTAATGATAAGTTTTCGTAGCAAGCATTAAAATATAAGTTAGAATATCCAAAATGTTAGTAATAATGTCACAATTACGATTCTGTATTCGGTTTGTCAAGATATGCTAGTAGATGAAAGTTAGCCTATAGAAAAGTGAAGAAGTAAAGTAAGAAAAGAAGATAGAATTTCAGTCTTAAGGAGTATGCTTTGAGAAGTAATAAGTATTTAGAAAAGTGAAGAAGTAAAGTAAGAAAAGAATATCTAATGATAAGTTTACGTAGCAAGCACTAAAATATAAGTTAGAATATCCAAAATGTTAGTAATAATGTCACAATTACGAATCTGTATTCGGTTTGTCAAGATATGCTTGTAGATGAAAGTTAGCCTATGAAAAGTGAAGAAGTAAAGTAAGAAAAGAATATCTAATGATAAGTTTACGTAGCAAGCACTAAAATATAAGTTAGAATATCCAAAATGTTAGTAATAATGTCACAATTACGAATCTGTATTCGGTTTGTCAAGATATGCTTGTAGATGAAAGTTAGCCTATGAAAAGTGAAGAAGTAAAGTAAGAAAAGAATATCTAATGATAAGTTTACGTAGCAAGCACTAAAATATAAGTTAGAATATCCAAAATGTTAGTAATAATGTCACAATTACGAATCTGTATTCGGTTTGTCAAGATATGCTTGTAGATGAAAGTTAGCCTATGAAAAGTGAAGAAGTAAAGTAAGAAAAGAATATCTAATGATAAGTTTACGTAGCAAGCACTAAAATATAAGTTAGAATATCCAAAATGTTAGTAATAATGTCACAATTACGATTCTGTATTCGGTTTGTCAAGATATGCTAGTAGATGAAAGTTAGCCTATAGAAAAGTGAAGAAGTAAAGTAAGAAAAGAAGATAGAATTTCAGTCTTAAGGAGTATGCTTTGAGAAGTAATAAGTATTTAGAAAAGTGAAGAAGTAAAGTAAGAAAAGAAGATAGATTTTCAGTTTTAAGGAGTATGCTTTGAGAAGTATTAAGTATTTAGAAAAGTGAAGAAGTAAAGTAAGAAATGAATATCTAATGATAAGTTTGCGTAGCAAGCATTAAAATATAAGTTAGAATATCCAAAATGTTAGTAATAATGTCACAATTACGATTCTGTATTCGGTTTGTCAAGATATGCTTGTAGATGAAAGTTAGCCTATAGAAAAGTGAAGAAGTAAAGTAAGAAAAGAATATCTAATGATAAGTTTTCGTAGCAAGCATTAAAATATAAGTTAGAATATCCAAAATGTTAGTAATAATGTCACAATTACGATTCTGTATTCGGTTTGTCAAGATATGCTAGTAGATGAAAGTTAGCCTATAGAAAAGTGAAGAAGTAAAGTAAGAAAAGAAGATAGAATTTCAGTCTTAAGGAGTATGCTTTGAGAAGTAATAAGTATTTAGAAAAGTGAAGAAGTAAAGTAAGAAAAGAATATCTAATGATAAGTTTACGTAGCAAGCACTAAAATATAAGTTAGAATATCCAAAATGTTAGTAATAATGTCACAATTACGATTCTGTATTCGGTTTGTCAAGATATGCTAGTAGATGAAAGTTAGCCTATAGAAAAGTGAAGAAGTAAAGTAAGAAAAGAAGATAGAATTTCAGTCTTAAGGAGTATGCTTTGAGAAGTAATAAGTATTTAGAAAAGTGAAGAAGTAAAGTAAGAAAAGAAGATAGATTTTCAGTTTTAAGGAGTATGCTTTGAGAAGTATTAAGTATTTAGAAAAGTGAAGAAGTAAAGTAAGAAATGAATATCTAATGATAAGTTTGCGTAGCAAGCATTAAAATATAAGTTAGAATATCCAAAATGTTAGTAATAATGTCACAATTACGATTCTGTATTCGGTTTGTCAAGATATGCTTGTAGATGAAAGTTAGCCTATAGAAAAGTGAAGAAGTAAAGTAAGAAAAGAATATCTAATGATAAGTTTTCGTAGCAAGCATTAAAATATAAGTTAGAATATCCAAAATGTTAGTAATAATGTCACAATTACGATTCTGTATTCGGTTTGTCAAGATATGCTAGTAGATGAAAGTTAGCCTATAGAAAAGTGAAGAAGTAAAGTAAGAAAAGAAGATAGAATTTCAGTCTTAAGGAGTATGCTTTGAGAAGTAATAAGTATTTAGAAAAGTGAAGAAGTAAAGTAAGAAAAGAATATCTAATGATAAGTTTACGTAGCAAGCACTAAAATATAAGTTAGAATATCCAAAATGTTAGTAATAATGTCACAATTACGAATCTGTATTCGGTTTGTCAAGATATGCTTGTAGATGAAAGTTAGCCTATGAAAAGTGAAGAAGTAAAGTAAGAAAAGAATATCTAATGATAAGTTTACGTAGCAAGCACTAAAATATAAGTTAGAATATCCAAAATGTTAGTAATAATGTCACAATTACGAATCTGTATTCGGTTTGTCAAGATATGCTTGTAGATGAAAGTTAGCCTATGAAAAGTGAAGAAGTAAAGTAAGAAAAGAATATCTAATGATAAGTTTACGTAGCAAGCACTAAAATATAAGTTAGAATATCCAAAATGTTAGTAATAATGTCACAATTACGATTCTGTATTCGGTTTGTCAAGATATGCTAGTAGATGAAAGTTAGCCTATAGAAAAGTGAAGAAGTAAAGTAAGAAAAGAAGATAGAATTTCAGTCTTAAGGAGTATGCTTTGAGAAGTAATAAGTATTTAGAAAAGTGAAGAAGTAAAGTAAGAAAAGAAGATAGATTTTCAGTTTTAAGGAGTATGCTTTGAGAAGTATTAAGTATTTAGAAAAGTGAAGAAGTAAAGTAAGAAATGAATATCTAATGATAAGTTTGCGTAGCAAGCATTAAAATATAAGTTAGAATATCCAAAATGTTAGTAATAATGTCACAATTACGATTCTGTATTCGGTTTGTCAAGATATGCTTGTAGATGAAAGTTAGCCTATAGAAAAGTGAAGAAGTAAAGTAAGAAAAGAATATCTAATGATAAGTTTTCGTAGCAAGCATTAAAATATAAGTTAGAATATCCAAAATGTTAGTAATAATGTCACAATTACGATTCTGTATTCGGTTTGTCAAGATATGCTAGTAGATGAAAGTTAGCCTATAGAAAAGTGAAGAAGTAAAGTAAGAAAAGAAGATAGAATTTCAGTCTTAAGGAGTATGCTTTGAGAAGTAATAAGTATTTAGAAAAGTGAAGAAGTAAAGTAAGAAAAGAATATCTAATGATAAGTTTACGTAGCAAGCACTAAAATATAAGTTAGAATATCCAAAATGTTAGTAATAATGTCACAATTACGAATCTGTATTCGGTTTGTCAAGATATGCTTGTAGATGAAAGTTAGCCTATGAAAAGTGAAGAAGTAAAGTAAGAAAAGAATATCTAATGATAAGTTTACGTAGCAAGCACTAAAATATAAGTTAGAATATCCAAAATGTTAGTAATAATGTCACAATTACGAATCTGTATTCGGTTTGTCAAGATATGCTTGTAGATGAAAGTTAGCCTATGAAAAGTGAAGAAGTAAAGTAAGAAAAGAATATCTAATGATAAGTTTACGTAGCAAGCACTAAAATATAAGTTAGAATATCCAAAATGTTAGTAATAATGTCACAATTACGATTCTGTATTCGGTTTGTCAAGATATGCTAGTAGATGAAAGTTAGCCTATAGAAAAGTGAAGAAGTAAAGTAAGAAAAGAAGATAGAATTTCAGTCTTAAGGAGTATGCTTTGAGAAGTAATAAGTATTTAGAAAAGTGAAGAAGTAAAGTAAGAAAAGAAGATAGATTTTCAGTTTTAAGGAGTATGCTTTGAGAAGTATTAAGTATTTAGAAAAGTGAAGAAGTAAAGTAAGAAATGAATATCTAATGATAAGTTTGCGTAGCAAGCATTAAAATATAAGTTAGAATATCCAAAATGTTAGTAATAATGTCACAATTACGATTCTGTATTCGGTTTGTCAAGATATGCTTGTAGATGAAAGTTAGCCTATAGAAAAGTGAAGAAGTAAAGTAAGAAAAGAATATCTAATGATAAGTTTTCGTAGCAAGCATTAAAATATAAGTTAGAATATCCAAAATGTTAGTAATAATGTCACAATTACGATTCTGTATTCGGTTTGTCAAGATATGCTAGTAGATGAAAGTTAGCCTATAGAAAAGTGAAGAAGTAAAGTAAGAAAAGAAGATAGAATTTCAGTCTTAAGGAGTATGCTTTGAGAAGTAATAAGTATTTAGAAAAGTGAAGAAGTAAAGTAAGAAAAGAATATCTAATGATAAGTTTACGTAGCAAGCACTAAAATATAAGTTAGAATATCCAAAATGTTAGTAATAATGTCACAATTACGAATCTGTATTCGGTTTGTCAAGATATGCTTGTAGATGAAAGTTAGCCTATGAAAAGTGAAGAAGTAAAGTAAGAAAAGAATATCTAATGATAAGTTTACGTAGCAAGCACTAAAATATAAGTTAGAATATCCAAAATGTTAGTAATAATGTCACAATTACGAATCTGTATTCGGTTTGTCAAGATATGCTTGTAGATGAAAGTTAGCCTATGAAAAGTGAAGAAGTAAAGTAAGAAAAGAATATCTAATGATAAGTTTACGTAGCAAGCACTAAAATATAAGTTAGAATATCCAAAATGTTAGTAATAATGTCACAATTACGATTCTGTATTCGGTTTGTCAAGATATGCTAGTAGATGAAAGTTAGCCTATAGAAAAGTGAAGAAGTAAAGTAAGAAAAGAAGATAGAATTTCAGTCTTAAGGAGTATGCTTTGAGAAGTAATAAGTATTTAGAAAAGTGAAGAAGTAAAGTAAGAAAAGAAGATAGATTTTCAGTTTTAAGGAGTATGCTTTGAGAAGTATTAAGTATTTAGAAAAGTGAAGAAGTAAAGTAAGAAATGAATATCTAATGATAAGTTTGCGTAGCAAGCATTAAAATATAAGTTAGAATATCCAAAATGTTAGTAATAATGTCACAATTACGATTCTGTATTCGGTTTGTCAAGATATGCTTGTAGATGAAAGTTAGCCTATAGAAAAGTGAAGAAGTAAAGTAAGAAAAGAATATCTAATGATAAGTTTTCGTAGCAAGCATTAAAATATAAGTTAGAATATCCAAAATGTTAGTAATAATGTCACAATTACGATTCTGTATTCGGTTTGTCAAGATATGCTAGTAGATGAAAGTTAGCCTATGAAAAGTGAAGAAGTAAAGTAAGAAAAGAATATCTAATGATAAGTTTACGTAGCAAGCACTAAAATATAAGTTAGAATATCCAAAATGTTAGTAATAATGTCACAATTACGAATCTGTATTCGGTTTGTCAAGATATGCTTGTAGATGAAAGTTAGCCTATGAAAAGTGAAGAAGTAAAGTAAGAAAAGAATATCTAATGATAAGTTTACGTAGCAAGCACTAAAATATAAGTTAGAATATCCAAAATGTTAGTAATAATGTCACAATTACGATTCTGTATTCGGTTTGTCAAGATATGCTAGTAGATGAAAGTTAGCCTATAGAAAAGTGAAGAAGTAAAGTAAGAAAAGAAGATAGAATTTCAGTCTTAAGGAGTATGCTTTGAGAAGTAATAAGTATTTAGAAAAGTGAAGAAGTAAAGTAAGAAAAGAAGATAGATTTTCAGTTTTAAGGAGTATGCTTTGAGAAGTATTAAGTATTTAGAAAAGTGAAGAAGTAAAGTAAGAAATGAATATCTAATGATAAGTTTGCGTAGCAAGCATTAAAATATAAGTTAGAATATCCAAAATGTTAGTAATAATGTCACAATTACGATTCTGTATTCGGTTTGTCAAGATATGCTTGTAGATGAAAGTTAGCCTATAGAAAAGTGAAGAAGTAAAGTAAGAAAAGAATATCTAATGATAAGTTTTCGTAGCAAGCATTAAAATATAAGTTAGAATATCCAAAATGTTAGTAATAATGTCACAATTACGATTCTGTATTCGGTTTGTCAAGATATGCTAGTAGATGAAAGTTAGCCTATAGAAAAGTGAAGAAGTAAAGTAAGAAAAGAAGATAGAATTTCAGTCTTAAGGAGTATGCTTTGAGAAGTAATAAGTATTTAGAAAAGTGAAGAAGTAAAGTAAGAAAAGAATATCTAATGATAAGTTTACGTAGCAAGCACTAAAATATAAGTTAGAATATCCAAAATGTTAGTAATAATGTCACAATTACGAATCTGTATTCGGTTTGTCAAGATATGCTTGTAGATGAAAGTTAGCCTATGAAAAGTGAAGAAGTAAAGTAAGAAAAGAATATCTAATGATAAGTTTACGTAGCAAGCACTAAAATATAAGTTAGAATATCCAAAATGTTAGTAATAATGTCACAATTACGAATCTGTATTCGGTTTGTCAAGATATGCTTGTAGATGAAAGTTAGCCTATGAAAAGTGAAGAAGTAAAGTAAGAAAAGAATATCTAATGATAAGTTTACGTAGCAAGCACTAAAATATAAGTTAGAATATCCAAAATGTTAGTAATAATGTCACAATTACGATTCTGTATTCGGTTTGTCAAGATATGCTAGTAGATGAAAGTTAGCCTATAGAAAAGTGAAGAAGTAAAGTAAGAAAAGAAGATAGAATTTCAGTCTTAAGGAGTATGCTTTGAGAAGTAATAAGTATTTAGAAAAGTGAAGAAGTAAAGTAAGAAAAGAAGATAGATTTTCAGTTTTAAGGAGTATGCTTTGAGAAGTATTAAGTATTTAGAAAAGTGAAGAAGTAAAGTAAGAAATGAATATCTAATGATAAGTTTGCGTAGCAAGCATTAAAATATAAGTTAGAATATCCAAAATGTTAGTAATAATGTCACAATTACGATTCTGTATTCGGTTTGTCAAGATATGCTTGTAGATGAAAGTTAGCCTATAGAAAAGTGAAGAAGTAAAGTAAGAAAAGAATATCTAATGATAAGTTTACGTAGCAAGCATTAAAATATAAGTTAGAATATCCAAAATGTTAGTAATAATGTCACAATTACGATTCTGTATTCGGTTTGTCAAGATATGCTAGTAGATGAAAGTTAGCCTATGAAAAGTGAAGAAGTAAAGTAAGAAAAGAATATCTAATGATAAGTTTACGTAGCAAGCACTAAAATATAAGTTAGAATATCCAAAATGTTAGTAATAATGTCACAATTACGAATCTGTATTCGGTTTGTCAAGATATGCTTGTAGATGAAAGTTAGCCTATAGAAAAGTGAAGAAGTAAAGTAAGAAAAGAATATCTAATGATAAGTTTTCGTAGCAAGCATTAAAATATAAGTTAGAATATCCAAAATGTTAGTAATAATGTCACAATTACGATTCTGTATTCGGTTTGTCAAGATATGCTAGTAGATGAAAGTTAGCCTATAGAAAAGTGAAGAAGTAAAGTAAGAAAAGAAGATAGAATTTCAGTCTTAAGGAGTATGCTTTGAGAAGTAATAAGTATTTAGAAAAGTGAAGAAGTAAAGTAAGAAAAGAATATCTAATGATAAGTTTACGTAGCAAGCACTAAAATATAAGTTAGAATATCCAAAATGTTAGTAATAATGTCACAATTACGAATCTGTATTCGGTTTGTCAAGATATGCTTGTAGATGAAAGTTAGCCTATGAAAAGTGAAGAAGTAAAGTAAGAAAAGAATATCTAATGATAAGTTTACGTAGCAAGCACTAAAATATAAGTTAGAATATCCAAAATGTTAGTAATAATGTCA
>CAMPDV010007415.1:0-18829 GCA_946699065.1 Loxodes magnus
GGCAAGTAAAAGAGTCTGAGTTAGGTAATTGAAAGTAATAATAGAAAATGAGAAAGAGAGATAAGATTTCTATGAAAAGTAAAGTAGAATAGCAAGTAAAAGAGTCTGAGTTAGGTAATTGAAAGTAATAATAGAAAATGAGAAAGAGAGATAAGATTTCTAAGAAAAGTAAAGTAGAATAGCAAGTAAAAGAGTCTGAGTTAGGTAATTGAAAGTAATAATAGAAAAAGTAGAAAGAGAGATAAGATTTCTAAGAAAAGTGAAGTAGAAAGGCAAGTAAAAGAGTCTGAGTTAGGTAATTGAAAGTAATAATAAAAAATGAGAAAGAGAGATAAGATTTCTAAGAAAAGTGAAGTAGAAAAGCAAGTAAAAGAGTCAGAGTTAGGTAATTGAAAGTAATAATAGAAAATGAGAAAGAGAGATAAGATTTCTAAGAAAAGTGAAGTAGAAAAGCAAGTAAAAGAGTCTGAGTTAGGTAATTGAAAGTAATAATAGAAAAGTAGAAAGAGAGATAAGATTTCTAAGAAAAGTAAAGTAGAATAGGCAAGTAAAAGAGTCTGAGTTAGGTAATTGAAAGTAATAATAGAAAATGAAAAAGAGAGATAAGATTTCTAAGAAAAGTGAAGTAGAAAAGCAAGTAAAAGAGTCTGAGTTAGGTAATTGAAAGTAATAATAGAAAAGTAGAAAGAGAGATAAGATTTCTAAGAAAAGTGAAGTAGAAAGGCAAGTTAAAGAGTCTGAGTTAGGTAATTGAAAGTAATAATAGAAAAGTAGAAAGAGAGATAAGATTTCTAAGAAAAGTGAAGTAGAATAGCAATTAAAAGAGTCAGAGTTAGGTAATTGAAAGTAATAATAGAAAAAGTAGAAAGAGAGATAAGATTTCTAAGAAAAGTGAAGTAGAATAGCAAGTAAAAGAGTCAGAGTTAGATAATTGAAAGTGATAATAGAAAAGTAGAAAGAGAGATAAGATTTCTAAGAAAAGTGAAGTAGAAAGGCAAGTAAAAGAGTCTGAGTTGGGTAATTGAAAGTAATAATAGAAAATGAGAAAGAGAGATAAGATTTCTAAGAAAAGTGAAGTAGAAAAGCAAGTAAAAGAGTCTGAGTTAGGTAATTGAAAGTAATAATAGAAAAGTAGAAAGAGAGATAAGATTTCTAAGAAAAGTAAAGTAGAAAGGCAAGTAAAAGAGTCTGAGTTAGGTAATTGAAAGTAATAATAGAAAATGAGAAAGAGAGATAAGATTTCTAAGAAAAGTGAAGTAGAAAAGCAAGTAAAAGAGTCTGAGTTAGGTAATTGAAAGTAATAATAGAAAATGAAAAAGAGAGATAAGATTTCTAAGAAAAGTAAAGTAGAATAGCAAGTAAAAGAGTCTGAGTTAGGTAATTGAAAGTGATAATAGAAAAGTAGAAAGAGAGATAAGATTTCTAAGAAAAGTGAAGTAGAATAGCAAGTAAAAGAGTCTGAGTTGGGTAATTGAAAGTAATAATAGAAAATGAGAAAGAGAGATAAGATTTCTAAGAAAAGTGAAGTAGAATAGCAAGTAAAAGAGTCTGAGTTAGGTAATTGAAAGTAATAATAGAAAAGTAGAAAGAGAGATAAGATTTCTAAGAAAAGTAAAGTAGAAAGGCAAGTAAAAGAGTCTGAGTTAGGTAATTGAAAGTAATAATAGAAAATGTAAAAAGAGAGATAAGATTTCTAAGAAAAGTGAAGTAGAAAGGCAAGTAAAAGAGTCTGAGTTAGGTAATTGAAAGTAATAATAGAAAATGAGAAAGAGAGATAAGATTTCTAAGAAAAGTGAAGTAGAATAGCAAGTAAAAGAGTCTGAGTTAGGTAATTGAAAGTAATAATAGAAAAGTAGAAAGAGAGATAAGATTTCTAAGAAAAGTAAAGTAGAAAGGCAAGTAAAAGAGTCTGAGTTAGGTAATTGAAAGTAATAATAGAAAAGTAGAAAGAGAGATAAGATTTCTAAGAAAAGTGAAGTAGAATAGCAAGTAAAAGAGTCTGAGTTGGGTAATTGAAAGTAATAATAGAAAATGAGAAAGAGAGATAAGATTTCTAAGAAAAGTGAAGTAGAAAAGCAAGTAAAAGAGTCTGAGTTAGGTAATTGAAAGTAATAATAGAAAAGTAGAAAGAGAGATAAGATTTCTAAGAAAAGTGAAGTAGAATAGCAAGTAAAAGAGTCTGAGTTAGATAATTGAAAGTGATAATAGAAAATGAGAAAGAGAGATAAAATTTTTAAGAAAAGTGAAGTAGAAAAGCAAGTAAAAGAGTCTGAGTTAGGTAATTGAAAGTGATAATAGAAAATGAGAAAGAGAGATAAAATTTCTATGAAAAGTAAAGTAGAAAAGCAAGTAAAAGAGTCTGAGTTAGGTAATTGAAAGTAATAATAGAAAATGAGAAAGAGAGATAAAATTTCTAAGAAAAGTGAAGTAGAAAAGCAAGTAAAAGAGTCTGAGTTAGGTAATTGAAAGTAATAATAGAAAATGAGAAAGAGAGATAAGATTTCTAAGAAAAGTGAAGTAGAAAGGCAAGTAAAAGAGTCTGAGTTAGGTAATTGAAAGTAATAATAGAAAATGAGAAAGAGAGATAATATTTCTAAGAAAAGTAAAGTAGAATAGCAAGTAAAAGAGTCTGAGTTAGGTAATTGAAAGTAATAATAGAAAATGAGAAAGAGAGATAAGATTTCTAAGAAAAGTGAAGTAGAAAAGCAAGTAAAAGAGTCTGAGTTTGGTAATTGAAAGTAATAATAGAAAATGAGAAAGAGAGATAAGATTTCTAAGAAAAGTGAAGTAGAAAGGCAAGTAAAAGAGTCAGAGTTAGGTAATTGAAAGTAATAATAGAAAAAGTAGAAAGAGAGATAAGATTTCTATGAAAAGTGAAATAGAAAGGCAAGTAAAAGAGTCTGAGTTAGGTAATTGAAAGTAATAATAGAAAAGTAGAAAGAGAGATAAGATTTCTAAGAAAAGTGAAGTAGAAAAGCAAGTAAAAGAGTCTGAGTTAGGTAATTGAAAGTAATAATAGAAAATGAGAAAGAGAGATAAGATTTCTAAGAAAAGTGAAGTAGAAAAGCAAGTAAAAGAGTCTGAGTTTGGTAATTGAAAGTAATAATAGAAAATGAGAAAGAGAGATAAGATTTCTAAGAAAAGTGAAGTAGAAAGGCAAGTAAAAGAGTCTGAGTTAGGTAATTGAAAGTAATAATAGAAAATGAGAAAGAGAGATAAGATTTCTAAGAAAAGTGAAATAGAAAGGCAAGTAAAAGAGTCTGAGTTAGGTAATTGAAAGTAATAATAGAAAATGAGAAAGAGAGATAAGATTTCTAAGAAAAGTAAAGTAGAATAGCAAGTAAAAGAGTCAGAGTTAGGTAATTGAAAGTAATAATAGAAAAAGTAGAAAGAGAGATAAGATTTCTAAGAAAAGTGAAGTAGAAAGGCAAGTAAAAGAGTCTGAGTTAGGTAATTGAAAGTAATAATAGAAAATGAGAAAGAGAGATAAGATTTCTAAGAAAAGTGAAGTAGAAAAGCAAGTAAAAGAGTCAGAGTTAGGTAATTGAAAGTAATAATAGAAAATGAGAAAGAGAGATAAAATTTCTAAGAAAAGTGAAGTAGAAAGGCAAGTAAAAGAGTCTGAGTTAGGTAATTGAAAGTAATAATAGAAAATGAGAAAGAGAGATAAGATTTCTAAGAAAAGTAAAGTAGAATAGCAAGTAAAAGAGTCTGAGTTGGGTAATTGAAAGTGATAATAGAAAATGAGAAAGAGAGATAAGATTTCTAAGAAAAGTAAAGTAGAAAGGCAAGTAAAAGAGTCTGAGTTAGGTAATTGAAAGTAATAATAGAAAATGAGAAAGAGAGATAAGATTTCTAAGAAAAGTGAAATAGAAAGGCAAGTAAAAGAGTCTGAGTTAGGTAATTGAAAGTAATAATAGAAAATGAGAAAGAGAGATAAGATTTCTAAGAAAAGTAAAGTAGAATAGCAAGTAAAAGAGTCTGAGTTAGGTAATTGAAAGTAATAATAGAAAAAGTAGAAAGAGAGATAAGATTTCTAAGAAAAGTAAAGTAGAAAAGCAAGTAAAAGAGTCTGAGTTGGGTAATTGAAAGTGATAATAGAAAATGAGAAAGAGAGATAAGATTTCTAAGAAAAGTGAAGTAGAAAAGCAAGTAAAAGAGTCTGAGTTAGGTAATTGAAAGTAATAATAGAAAAGTAGAAATAGAGATAAGATTTCTAAGAAAAGTGAAGTAGAAAAGCAAGTAAAAGAGTCTGAGTTAGGTAATTGAAAGTAATAATAGAAAAAGTAGAAAGAGAGATAAGATTTCTAAGAAAAGTGAAGTAGAAAAGCAAGTAAAAGAGTCTGAGTTAGGTAATTGAAAGTAATAATAGAAAATGAGAAAGAGAGATAAGATTTCTAAGAAAAGTGAAGTAGAAAAGCAAGTAAAAGAGTCTGAGTTAGGTAATTGAAAGTAATAATAGAAAATGAGAAAGAGAGATAAGATTTCTAAGAAAAGTGAAGTAGAATAGCAAGTAAAAGAGTCAGAGTTAGGTAATTGAAAGTGATAATAGAAAATGAGAAAGAGAGATAAGATTTCTAAGAAAAGTAAAGTAGAATAGCAAGTAAAAGAGTCTGAGTTGGGTAATTGAAAGTGATAATAGAAAATGAGAAAGAGAGATAAGATTTCTAAGAAAAGTAAAGTAGAAAGGCAAGTAAAAGAGTCTGAGTTAGGTAATTGAAAGTAATAATAGAAAATGAGAAAGAGAGATAAGATTTCTAAGAAAAGTGAAGTAGAAAAGCAAGTAAAAGAGTCTGAGTTAGGTAATTGAAAGTAATAATAGAAAATGAGAAAGAGAGATAAGATTTCTAAGAAAAGTGAAGTAGAAAAGCAAGTAAAAGAGTCAGAGTTAGGTAATTGAAAGTAATAATAGAAAATGAGAAAGAGAGATAAGATTTCTAAGAAAAGTGAAGTAGAAAAGCAAGTAAAAGAGTCTGAGTTAGATAATTGAAAGTGATAATAGAAAATGAGAAAGAGAGATAAAATTTTTAAGAAAAGTGAAGTAGAAAGGCAAGTAAAAGAGTCTGAGTTAGGTAATTGAAAGTAATAATAGAAAATGAGAAAGAGAGATAAGATTTCTAAGAAAAGTAAAGTAGAAAGGCAAGTAAAAGAGTCTGAGTTAGGTAATTGAAAGTAATAATAGAAAAAGTAGAAAGAGAGATAAGATTTCTAAGAAAAGTGAAGTAGAAAGGCAAGTAAAAGAGTCTGAGTTAGATAATTGAAAGTGATAATAGAAAATGAGAAAGAGAGATAAAATTTTTAAGAAAAGTGAAGTAGAAAAGCAAGTAAAAGAGTCTGAGTTAGGTAATTGAAAGTGATAATAGAAAATGAGAAAGAGAGATAAAATTTCTATGAAAAGTAAAGTAGAAAAGCAAGTAAAAGAGTCTGAGTTAGGTAATTGAAAGTAATAATAGAAAATGAGAAAGAGAGATAAGATTTCTAAGAAAAGTGAAGTAGAAAGGCAAGTAAAAGAGTCTGAGTTAGGTAATTGAAAGTAATAATAGAAAATGAGAAAGAGAGATAAGATTTCTAAGAAAAGTGAAGTAGAAAGGCAAGTAAAAGAGTCTGAGTTAGGTAATTGAAAGTAATAATAGAAAATGAGAAAGAGAGATAAGATTTCTAAGAAAAGTGAAGTAGAAAGGCAAGTAAAAGAGTCTGAGTTAGGTAATTGAAAGTAATAATAGAAAAGTAGAAAGAGAGATAAGATTTCTAAGAAAAGTAAAGTAGAAAGGCAAGTAAAAGAGTCTGAGTTAGGTAATTGAAAGTAATAATAGAAAAGTAGAAAGAGAGATAAGATTTCTAAGAAAAGTGAAGTAGAAAAGCAAGTAAAAGAGTCTGAGTTAGGTAATTGAAAGTAATAATAGAAAATGAGAAAGAGAGATAAGATTTCTAAGAAAAGTGAAGTAGAAAAGCAAGTAAAAGAGTCTGAGTTAGGTAATTGAAAATAATAATAGAAAAAGTAGAAAGAGAGATAAGATTTCTAAGAAAAGTGAAGTAGAAAAGCAAGTAAAAGAGTCTGAGTTAGGTAATTGAAAGTAATAATAGAAAATGAGAAAGAGAGATAAGATTTCTAAGAAAAGTGAAGTAGAAAAGCAAGTAAAAGAGTCTGAGTTAGGTAATTGAAAGTAATAATAGAAAAAGTAGAAAGAGAGATAAGATTTCTAAGAAAAGTGAAGTAGAAAAGCAAGTAAAAGAGTCAGAGTTAGGTAATTGAAAGTAATAATAGAAAATGAGAAAGAGAGATAAGATTTCTAAGAAAAGTGAAGTAGAAAAGCAAGTAAAAGAGTCTGAGTTAGATAATTGAAAGTGATAATAGAAAATGAGAAAGAGAGATAAAATTTTTAAGAAAAGTGAAGTAGAAAGGCAAGTAAAAGAGTCTGAGTTAGGTAATTGAAAGTAATAATAGAAAATGAGAAAGAGAGATAAGATTTCTAAGAAAAGTGAAGTAGAAAGGCAAGTAAAAGAGTCTGAGTTAGGTAATTGAAAGTAATAATAGAAAAGTAGAAAGAGAGATAAGATTTCTAAGAAAAGTGAAGTAGAAAGGCAAGTAAAAGAGTCTGAGTTAGATAATTGAAAGTGATAATAGAAAATGAGAAAGAGAGATAAAATTTTTAAGAAAAGTGAAGTAGAAAAGCAAGTAAAAGAGTCTGAGTTAGGTAATTGAAAGTGATAATAGAAAATGAGAAAGAGAGATAAAATTTCTATGAAAAGTAAAGTAGAAAAGCAAGTAAAAGAGTCTGAGTTAGGTAATTGAAAGTAATAATAGAAAATGAGAAAGAGAGATAAAATTTCTAAGAAAAGTGAAGTAGAATAGCAAGTAAAAGAGTCTGAGTTAGGTAATTGAAAGTAATAATAGAAAATGAGAAAGAGAGATAAGATTTCTAAGAAAAGTGAAGTAGAAAGGCAAGTAAAAGAGTCTGAGTTAGGTAATTGAAAGTAATAATAGAAAATGAGAAAGAGAGATAAGATTTCTAAGAAAAGTGAAGTAGAAAAGCAAGTAAAAGAGTCTGAGTTAGATAATTGAAAGTGATAATAGAAAATGAGAAAGAGAGATAAAATTTTTAAGAAAAGTGAAGTAGAAAGGCAAGTAAAAGAGTCTGAGTTAGGTAATTGAAAGTAATAATAGAAAATGAGAAAGAGAGATAAGATTTCTAAGAAAAGTGAAGTAGAAAGGCAAGTAAAAGAGTCTGAGTTAGGTAATTGAAAGTAATAATAGAAAAGTAGAAAGAGAGATAAGATTTCTAAGAAAAGTGAAGTAGAAAAGCAAGTAAAAGAGTCTGAGTTAGGTAATTGAAAGTAATAATAGAAAAGTAGAAAGAGAGATAAGATTTCTAAGAAAAGTGAAGTAGAATAGCAAGTAAAAGAGTCTGAGTTAGGTAATTGAAAGTAATAATAGAAAATGAGAAAGAGAGATAAGATTTCTAAGAAAAGTGAAGTAGAAAAGCAAGTAAAAGAGTCTGAGTTAGATAATTGAAAGTGATAATAGAAAATGAGAAAGAGAGATAAAATTTTTAAGAAAAGTGAAGTAGAAAGGCAAGTAAAAGAGTCTGAGTTAGGTAATTGAAAGTAATAATAGAAAATGAGAAAGAGAGATAAGATTTCTAAGAAAAGTAAAGTAGAAAGGCAAGTAAAAGAGTCTGAGTTAGGTAATTGAAAGTAATAATAGAAAATGAGAAAGAGAGATAAGATTTCTAAGAAAAGTGAAGTAGAATAGCAAGTAAAAGAGTCTGAGTTAGGTAATTGAAAGTAATAATAGAAAAAGTAGAAAGAGAGATAAGATTTCTAAGAAAAGTGAAGTAGAAAAGCAAGTAAAAGAGTCAGAGTTAGGTAATTGAAAGTAATAATAGAAAATGAGAAAGAGAGATAAGATTTCTAAGAAAAGTGAAGTAGAAAAGCAAGTAAAAGAGTCTGAGTTAGGTAATTGAAAGTAATAATAGAAAAGTAGAAAGAGAGATAAGATTTCTAAGAAAAGTGAAGTAGAAAGGCAAGTAAAAGAGTCTGAGTTAGGTAATTGAAAGTAATAATAGAAAATGAGAAAGAGAGATAAGATTTCTAAGAAAAGTGAAGTAGAAAAGCAAGTAAAAGAGTCTGAGTTAGGTAATTGAAAGTAATAATAGAAAATGAAAAAGAGAGATAAGATTTCTAAGAAAAGTGAAGTAGAAAAGCAAGTAAAAGAGTCTGAGTTAGGTAATTGAAAGTAATAATAGAAAAGTAGAAAGAGAGATAAGATTTCTAAGAAAAGTGAAGTAGAAAAGCAAGTACAAGAGTCTGAGTTAGGTAATTGAAAGTAATAATAGAAAATGAAAAAGAGAGATAAGATTTCTAAGAAAAGTGAAGTAGAATAGCAAGTAAAAGAGTCTGAGTTAGGTAATTGAAAGTAATAATAGAAAATGAGAAAGAGAGATAAGATTTCTAAGAAAAGTGAAGTAGAAAAGCAAGTAAAAGAGTCTGAGTTAGGTAATTGAAAGTAATAATAGAAAAGTAGAAAGAGAGATAAGATTTCTAAGAAAAGTGAAGTAGAAAAGCAAGTAAAAGAGTCTGAGTTAGGTAATTGAAAGTAATAATAGAAAATGAGAAAGAGAGATAAGATTTCTAAGAAAAGTGAAGTAGAAAAGCAAGTAAAAGAGTCTGAGTTAGGTAATTGAAAGTAATAATAGAAAATGAAAAAGAGAGATAAGATTTCTAAGAAAAGTGAAGTAGAAAAGCAAGTAAAAGAGTCTGAGTTAGGTAATTGAAAGTAATAATAGAAAAGTAGAAAGAGAGATAAGATTTCTAAGAAAAGTGAAGTAGAAAAGCAAGTAAAAGAGTCTGAGTTAGGTAATTGAAAGTAATAATAGAAAATGAGAAAGAGAGATAAGATTTCTAAGAAAAGTGAAGTAGAAAGGCAAGTAAAAGAGTCTGAGTTAGGTAATTGAAAGTAATAATAGAAAATGAGAAAGAGAGATAAGATTTCTAAGAAAAGTGAAGTAGAAAGGCAAGAAAAGAGTCTGAGTTAGGTAATTGAAAGTAATAATAGAAAATGAGAAAGAGAGATAAGATTTCTAAGAAAAGTAAAGTAGAATAGCAAGTAAAAGAGTCTGAGTTGGGTAATTGAAAGTGATAATAGAAAATGAGAAAGAGAGATAAGATTTCTAAGAAAAGTAAAGTAGAAAGGCAAGTAAAAGAGTCTGAGTTAGGTAATTGAAAGTAATAATAGAAAATGAGAAAGAGAGATAAGATTTCTAAGAAAAGTGAAGTAGAAAAGCAAGTAAAAGAGTCTGAGTTAGGTAATTGAAAGTAATAATAGAAAATGAGAAAGAGAGATAAGATTTCTAAGAAAAGTAAAGTAGAATAGCAAGTAAAAGAGTCTGAGTTAGGTAATTGAAAGTAATAATAGAAAAAGTAGAAAGAGAGATAAGATTTCTAAGAAAAGTAAAGTAGAAAAGCAAGTAAAAGAGTCTGAGTTGGGTAATTGAAAGTGATAATAGAAAATGAGAAAGAGAGATAAGATTTCTAAGAAAAGTGAAGTAGAAAAGCAAGTAAAAGAGTCTGAGTTAGGTAATTGAAAGTAATAATAGAAAAGTAGAAATAGAGATAAGATTTCTAAGAAAAGTGAAGTAGAAAAGCAAGTAAAAGAGTCTGAGTTAGGTAATTGAAAGTAATAATAGAAAAAGTAGAAAGAGAGATAAGATTTCTAAGAAAAGTGAAGTAGAAAAGCAAGTAAAAGAGTCTGAGTTAGGTAATTGAAAGTAATAATAGAAAATGAGAAAGAGAGATAAGATTTCTAAGAAAAGTAAAGTAGAATAGCAAGTAAAAGAGTCTGAGTTGGGTAATTGAAAGTGATAATAGAAAATGAGAAAGAGAGATAAGATTTCTAAGAAAAGTAAAGTAGAAAGGCAAGTAAAAGAGTCTGAGTTAGGTAATTGAAAGTAATAATAGAAAATGAGAAAGAGAGATAAGATTTCTAAGAAAAGTGAAGTAGAAAAGCAAGTAAAAGAGTCTGAGTTAGGTAATTGAAAGTAATAATAGAAAATGAGAAAGAGAGATAAGATTTCTAAGAAAAGTAAAGTAGAATAGCAAGTAAAAGAGTCTGAGTTAGGTAATTGAAAGTAATAATAGAAAAAGTAGAAAGAGAGATAAGATTTCTAAGAAAAGTAAAGTAGAAAAGCAAGTAAAAGAGTCTGAGTTGGGTAATTGAAAGTGATAATAGAAAATGAGAAAGAGAGATAAGATTTCTAAGAAAAGTGAAGTAGAAAAGCAAGTAAAAGAGTCTGAGTTAGGTAATTGAAAGTAATAATAGAAAAGTAGAAATAGAGATAAGATTTCTAAGAAAAGTGAAGTAGAAAAGCAAGTAAAAGAGTCTGAGTTAGGTAATTGAAAGTAATAATAGAAAAAGTAGAAAGAGAGATAAGATTTCTAAGAAAAGTGAAGTAGAAAAGCAAGTAAAAGAGTCTGAGTTAGGTAATTGAAAGTAATAATAGAAAATGAGAAAGAGAGATAAGATTTCTAAGAAAAGTGAAGTAGAAAAGCAAGTAAAAGAGTCTGAGTTAGGTAATTGAAAGTAATAATAGAAAATGAGAAAGAGAGATAAGATTTCTAAGAAAAGTGAAGTAGAATAGCAAGTAAAAGAGTCAGAGTTAGGTAATTGAAAGTGATAATAGAAAATGAGAAAGAGAGATAAGATTTCTAAGAAAAGTAAAGTAGAATAGCAAGTAAAAGAGTCTGAGTTGGGTAATTGAAAGTAATAATAGAAAATGAGAAAGAGAGATAAGATTTCTAAGAAAAGTAAAGTAGAAAGGCAAGTAAAAGAGTCTGAGTTAGGTAATTGAAAGTAATAATAGAAAATGAGAAAGAGAGATAAGATTTCTAAGAAAAGTGAAGTAGAAAAGCAAGTAAAAGAGTCTGAGTTAGGTAATTGAAAGTAATAATAGAAAATGAGAAAGAGAGATAAGATTTCTAAGAAAAGTAAAGTAGAATAGCAAGTAAAAGAGTCTGAGTTAGGTAATTGAAAGTAATAATAGAAAAAGTAGAAAGAGAGATAAGATTTCTAAGAAAAGTAAAGTAGAAAGGCAAGTAAAAGAGTCTGAGTTAGGTAATTGAAAGTAATAATAGAAAATGAGAAAGAGAGATAAGATTTCTAAGAAAAGTGAAGTAGAAAAGCAAGTAAAAGAGTCTGAGTTAGGTAATTGAAAGTAATAATAGAAAATGAGAAAGAGAGATAAGATTTCTAAGAAAAGTAAAGTAGAATAGCAAGTAAAAGAGTCTGAGTTAGGTAATTGAAAGTAATAATAGAAAAAGTAGAAAGAGAGATAAGATTTCTAAGAAAAGTGAAGTAGAAAAGCAAGTAAAAGAGTCTGAGTTGGGTAATTGAAAGTGATAATAGAAAATGAGAAAGAGAGATAAGATTTCTAAGAAAAGTGAAGTAGAAAAGCAAGTAAAAGAGTCTGAGTTAGGTAATTGAAAGTAATAATAGAAAATGAGAAAGAGAGATAAGATTTCTAAGAAAAGTGAAGTAGAAAAGCAAGTAAAAGAGTCTGAGTTAGGTAATTGAAAGTAATAATAGAAAATGAGAAAGAGAGATAAGATTTCTAAGAAAAGTGAAGTAGAAAAGCAAGTAAAAGAGTCTGAGTTAGGTAATTGAAAGTAATAATAGAAAATGAGAAAGAGAGATAAGATTTCTAAGAAAAGTGAAGTAGAATAGCAAGTAAAAGAGTCAGAGTTAGGTAATTTAAAGTGATAATAGAAAATGAGAAAGAGAGATAAGATTTCTAAGAAAAGTAAAGTAGAATAGCAAGTAAAAGAGTCTGAGTTGGGTAATTGAAAGTGATAATAGAAAATGAGAAAGAGAGATAAGATTTCTAAGAAAAGTAAAGTAGAAAGGCAAGTAAAAGAGTCTGAGTTAGGTAATTGAAAGTAATAATAGAAAATGAGAAAGAGAGATAAGATTTCTAAGAAAAGTGAAGTAGAAAAGCAAGTAAAAGAGTCTGAGTTAGGTAATTGAAAGTAATAATAGAAAATGAGAAAGAGAGATAAGATTTCTATGAAAAGTGAAGTAGAAAAGCAAGTAAAAGAGTCAGAGTTAGGTAATTGAAAGTAATAATAGAAAATGAGAAAGAGAGATAAGATTTCTAAGAAAAGTGAAGTAGAATAGCAAGTAAAAGAGTCAGAGTTAGGTAATTTAAAGTGATAATAGAAAATGAGAAAGAGAGATAAGATTTCTAAGAAAAGTAAAGTAGAATAGCAAGTAAAAGAGTCTGAGTTGGGTAATTGAAAGTGATAATAGAAAATGAGAAAGAGAGATAAGATTTCTAAGAAAAGTAAAGTAGAAAGGCAAGTAAAAGAGTCTGAGTTAGGTAATTGAAAGTAATAATAGAAAATGAGAAAGAGAGATAAGATTTCTAAGAAAAGTGAAGTAGAAAAGCAAGTAAAAGAGTCTGAGTTAGGTAATTGAAAGTAATAATAGAAAATGAGAAAGAGAGATAAGATTTCTATGAAAAGTGAAGTAGAAAAGCAAGTAAAAGAGTCTGAGTTAGGTAATTGAAAGTAATAATAGAAAATGAGAAAGAGAGATAAGATTTCTAAGAAAAGTGAAGTAGAATAGCAAGTAAAAGAGTCTGAGTTGGGTAATTGAAAGTAATAATAGAAAATGAGAAAGAGAGATAAGATTTCTATGAAAAGTGAAGTAGAAAAGCAAGTAAAAGAGTCAGAGTTAGGTAATTGAAAGTAATAATAGAAAAGTAGAAAGAGAGATAAGATTTCTAAGAAAAGTGAAGTAGAATAGCAAGTAAAAGAGTCTGAGTTGGGTAATTGAAAGTAATAATAGAAAATGAGAAAGAGAGATAAGATTTCTAAGAAAAGTGAAGTAGAAAGGCAAGTAAAAGAGTCTGAGTTAGGTAATTGAAAGTAATAATAGAAAAGTAGAAAGAGAGATAAGATTTCTAAGAAAAGTGAAGTAGAAAAGCAAGTAAAAGAGTCTGAGTTAGGTAATTGAAAGTAATAATAGAAAAAGTAGAAAGAGAGATAAGATTTCTAAGAAAACTGAAGTAGAAAGGCAAGTAAAAGAGTCTGAGTTAGGTAATTGAAAGTAATAATAGAAAATGAGAAAGAGAGATAAGATTTCTAAGAAAAGTTAGAAAGGCAAGTAAAAGAGTCTGAGTTAGGTAATTGAAAGTAATAATAGAAAAGTAGAAAGAGAGATAAGATTTCTAAGAAAAGTGAAGTAGAAAGGCAAGTAAAAGAGTCTGAGTTAGGTAATTGAAAGTAATAATAGAAAATGAGAAAGAAGATAAGATTTCTAAGAAAAGTAAAGTAGAATAGCAAGTGAAGTAGAAAGGCAAGTAAAAGAGTCTGAGTTAGGTAATTGAAAGTAATAATAGAAAATGAGAAAGAGAGATAAGATTTCTAAGAAAAGTGAAGTAGAAAGGCAAGTAAAAGAGTCTGAGTTAGGTAATTGAAAGTAATAATAGAAAATGAGAAAGAGAGATAAGATTTCTAAGAAAAGTGAAGTAGAAAGGCAAGTAAAAGAGTCTGAGTTAGGTAATTGAAAGTAATAATAGAAAATGAGAAAGAGAGATAAGATTTCTAAGAAAAGTAAAGTAGAATAGCAAGTAAAAGAGTCTGAGTTGGGTAATTGAAAGTGATAATAGAAAATGAGAAAGAGAGATAAGATTTCTAAGAAAAGTGAAGTAGAAAAGCAAATAAAAGAGTCTGAGTTAGGTAATTGAAAGTAATAATAGAAAATGAGAAAGAGAGATAAGATTTCTAAGAAAAGTAAAGTAGAAAGGCAAGTAAAAGAGTCTGAGTTAGGTAATTGAAAGTAATAATAGAAAATGAGAAAGAGAGATAAGATTTCTAAGAAAAGTAAAAAGAAGTAGAAAGGCAAGTAAAAGAGTCTGAGTTAGGTAATTGAAAGTAATAATAGAAAATGAGAAAGAGAGATAAGATTTCTAAGAAAAGTGAAGTAGAAAAGCAAGTAAAAGAGTCTGAGTTAGGTAATTGAAAGTAATAATAGAAAATGAGAAAGAGAGATAAGATTTCTAAGAAAAGTGAAGTAGAAAAGCAAGTAAAAGAGTCTGAATAATAGTAATAATAGAAAAGAAAATGAGAAAGAGAGATAAGATTTCTAAGAAAAGTGAAGTAGAAAAGCAAGTAAAAGAGTCTGAGTTAGGTAATTGAAAGTAATAATAGAAAATGAGAAAGAGAGATAAGATTTCTAAGAAAAGTGAAGTAGAATAGCAAGTAAAAGAGTCTGAGTTAGGTAATTGAAAGTGATAATAGAAAATGAGAAAGAGAGATAAGATTTCTAAGAAAAGTGAAGTAGAAAAGCAAATAAAAGAGTCTGAGTTAGGTAATTGAAAGTAATAATAGAAAATGAGAAAGAGAGATAAGATTTCTAAGAAAAGTAAAGTAGAAAGGCAAGTAAAAGAGTCTGAGTTAGGTAATTGAAAGTAATAATAGAAAATGAGAAAGAGAGATAAGATTTCTAAGAAAAGTGAAGTAGAAAAGCAAGTAAAAGAGTCTGAGTTAGGTAATTGAAAGTAATAATAGAAAATGAGAAAGAGAGATAAGATTTCTATGAAAAGTGAAGTAGAAAAGCAAGTAAAAGAGTCTGAGTTAGGTAATTGAAAGTAATAATAGAAAATGAGAAAGAGAGATAAGATTTCTAAGAAAAGTGAAGTAGAATAGCAAGTAAAAGAGTCAGAGTTAGGTAATTTAAAGTGATAATAGAAAATGAGAAAGAGAGATAAGATTTCTAAGAAAAGTAAAGTAGAATAGCAAGTAAAAGAGTCTGAGTTAGGTAATTGAAAGTAATAATAGAAAATGAGAAAGAGAGATAAGATTTCTAAGAAAAGTAAAGTAGAAAGGCAAGTAAAAGAGTCTGAGTTAGGTAATTGAAAGTAATAATAGAAAATGAGAAAGAGAGATAAGATTTCTAAGAAAAGTGAAGTAGAAAAGCAAGTAAAAGAGTCTGAGTTAGGTAATTGAAAGTAATAATAGAAAATGAGAAAGAGAGATAAGATTTCTATGAAAAGTGAAGTAGAAAAGCAAGTAAAAGAGTCTGAGTTAGGTAATTGAAAGTAATAATAGAAAATGAGAAAGAGAGATAAGATTTCTAAGAAAAGTGAAGTAGAATAGCAAGTAAAAGAGTCTGAGTTGGGTAATTGAAAGTAATAATAGAAAATGAGAAAGAGAGATAAGATTTCTATGAAAAGTGAAGTAGAAAAGCAAGTAAAAGAGTCAGAGTTAGGTAATTGAAAGTAATAATAGAAAAGTAGAAAGAGAGATAAGATTTCTAAGAAAAGTGAAGTAGAATAGCAAGTAAAAGAGTCTGAGTTGGGTAATTGAAAGTAATAATAGAAAATGAGAAAGAGAGATAAGATTTCTAAGAAAAGTGAAGTAGAAAGGCAAGTAAAAGAGTCTGAGTTAGGTAATTGAAAGTAATAATAGAAAAGTAGAAAGAGAGATAAGATTTCTAAGAAAAGTGAAGTAGAAAAGCAAGTAAAAGAGTCTGAGTTAGGTAATTGAAAGTAATAATAGAAAAAGTAGAAAGAGAGATAAGATTTCTAAGAAAAGTGAAGTAGAAAGGCAAGTAAAAGAGTCTGAGTTAGGTAATTGAAAGTAATAATAGAAAATGAGAAAGAGAGATAAGATTTCTAAGAAAAGTGAAGTAGAAAGGCAAGTAAAAGAGTCTGAGTTAGGTAATTGAAAGTAATAATAGAAAATGAGAAAGAGAGATAAGATTTCTAAGAAAAGTGAAGTAGAAAGGCAAGTAAAAGAGTCTGAGTTAGGTAATTGAAAGTAATAATAGAAAATGAGAAAGAGAGATAAGATTTCTAAGAAAAGTAAAGTAGAATAGCAAGTAAAAGAGTCTGAGTTGGGTAATTGAAAGTGATAATAGAAAATGAGAAAGAGAGATAAGATTTCTAAGAAAAGTGAAGTAGAAAAGCAATTAAAAGAGTCAGAGTTGGGTAATTGAAAGTAATAATAGAAAATGAGAAAGAGAGATAAGATTTCTAAGAAAAGTGAAGTAGAAAAGCAAATAAAAGAGTCTGAGTTAGGTAATTGAAAGTAATAATAGAAAATGAGAAAGAGAGATAAGATTTCTAAGAAAAGTAAAGTAGAAAGGCAAGTAAAAGAGTCTGAGTTAGGTAATTGAAAGTAATAATAGAAAATGAGAAAGAGAGATAAGATTTCTAAGAAAAGTGAAGTAGAAAAGCAAGTAAAAGAGTCTGAGTTAGGTAATTGAAAGTAATAATAGAAAATGAGAAAGAGAGATAAGATTTCTATGAAAAGTGAAGTAGAAAAGCAAGTAAAAGAGTCAGAGTTAGGTAATTGAAAGTAATAATAGAAAAGTAGAAAGAGAGATAAGATTTCTAAGAAAAGTGAAGTAGAAAAGCAAGTAAAAGAGTCTGAGTTGGGTAATTGAGTTGAGAAAGAGGTAATTAAGAAAAGTGAAGTAGAATAGCAATAGAGTCTGAGTTGGGTAATGTAATAATAGAAAAAGAGAGATAAGATTTCTAAGAAAAGTGAAGTAGAAAAGCAAGTAAAAGAGTCTGAGTTAGGTAATTGAAAGTAATAATAGAAAAGTAGAAAGAGAGATAAGATTTCTAAGAAAAGTGAAGTAGAAAAGCAAGTAAAAGAGTCTGAGTTAGGTAATTGAAAGTAATAATAGAAAAGTAGAAAGAGAGATAAGATTTCTAAGAAAAGTGAAGTAGAAAAGCAAGTAAAAGAGTCTGAGTTAGGTAATTGAAAGTAATAATAGAAAATGAGAAAGAGAGATAAGATTTCTAAGAAAAGTGAAGTAGAAAAGCAAGTAAAAGAGTCTGAGTTAGGTAATTGAAAGTAATAATAGAAAAGTAGAAAGAGAGATAAGATTTCTAAGAAAAGTGAAGTAGAAAAGCAAGTAAAAGAGTCTGAGTTAGGTAATTGAAAGTGATAATAGAAAATGAGAAAGAGAGATAAGATTTCTAAGAAAAGTAAAGTAGAAAGGCAAGTAAAAGAGTCTGAGTTAGGTAATTGAAAGTAATAATAGAAAAAGTAGAAAGAGAGATAAGATTTCTAAGAAAAGTGAAGTAGAAAAGCAAGTAAAAGAGTCTGAGTTAGGTAATTGAAAGTAATAATAGAAAATGAGAAAGAGAGATAAGATTTCTAAGAAAAGTGAAGTAGAAAAGCAAGTAAAAGAGTCTGAGTTAGGTAATTGAAAATAATAATAGAAAAAGTAGAAAGAGAGATAAGATTTCTAAGAAAAGTGAAGTAGAAAAGCAAGTAAAAGAGTCTGAGTTAGGTAATTGAAAGTAATAATAGAAAATGAGAAAGAGAGATAAGATTTCTAAGAAAAGTGAAGTAGAATAGCAAGTAAAAGAGTCTGAGTTAGGTAATTGAAAGTAATAATAGAAAATGAGAAAGAGAGATAAGATTTCTAAGAAAAGTGAAGTAGAAAAGCAAGTAAAAGAGTCTGAGTTAGGTAATTGAAAGTAATAATAGAAAATGAGAAAGAGAGATAAGATTTCTAAGAAAAGTGAAGTAGAATAGCAAGTAAAAGAGTCTGAGTTAGGTAATTGAAAGTAATAATAGAAAATGAGAAAGAGAGATAAGATTTCTAAGAAAAGTAAAGTAGAAAAGCAAGTAAAAGAGTCTGAGTTAGGTAATTGAAAGTAATAATAGAAAAGTAGAAAGAGAGATAAAATTTCTAAGAAAAGTGAAGTAGAAAAGCAAGTAAAAGAGTCTGAGTTAGGTAATTGAAAGTAATAATAGAAAAGTAGAAAGAGAGATAAGATTTCTAAGAAAAGTGAAGTAGAAAAGCAAGTAAAAGAGTCAGAGTTAGGTAATTGAAAGTAATAATAGAAAATGAGAAAGAGAGATTAGATTTCTAAGAAAAGTGAAGTAGAAAGGCAAGTAAAAGAGTCTGAGTTAGGTAATTGAAAGTAATAATAGAAAATGAGAAAGAGAGATAAGATTTCAAAGAAAAGTAAAGTAGAAAGGCAAGTAAAAGAGTCTGAGTTAGATAATTGAAAGTGATAATAGAAAAGTAGAAAGAGAGATAAGATTTCTATGAAAAGTGAAATAGAAAGGCAAGTAAAAGAGTCTGAGTTAGGTAATTGAAAGTAATAATAGAAAAGTAGAAAGAGAGATAAGATTTCTAAGAAAAGTAAAGTAGAAAGGCAAGTAAAAGAGTCTGAGTTAGGTAATTGAAAGTAATAATAGAAAAGTAGAAAGAGAGATAAGATTTCTAAGAAAAGTGAAGTAGAAAAGCAAGTAAAAGAGTCTGAGTTAGGTAATTGAAAGTAATAATAGAAAATGAGAAAGAGAGATAAGATTTCTAAGAAAAGTGAAGTAGAAAAGCAAGTAAAAGAGTCTGAGTTAGGTAATTGAAAATAATAATAGAAAAAGTAGAAAGAGAGATAAGATTTCTAAGAAAAGTGAAGTAGAAAAGCAAGTAAAAGAGTCTGAGTTAGGTAATTGAAAGTAATAATAGAAAATGAGAAAGAGAGATAAGATTTCTAAGAAAAGTGAAGTAGAATAGCAAGTAAAAGAGTCTGAGTTAGGTAATTGAAAGTAATAATAGAAAATGAGAAAGAGAGATAAGATTTCTAAGAAAAGTGAAGTAGAAAAGCAAGTAAAAGAGTCTGAGTTAGGTAATTGAAAGTAATAATAGAAAATGAGAAAGAGAGATAAGATTTCTAAGAAAAGTGAAGTAGAATAGCAAGTAAAAGAGTCTGAGTTAGGTAATTGAAAGTAATAATAGAAAAGTAGAAAGAGAGATAAGATTTCTAAGAAAAGTGAAGTAGAAAAGCAAGTAAAAGAGTCTGAG